>JAODTR010000001.1:2026963-2060638 GCA_025399935.1 Amblyopsis rosae | reverse complement strand
GTGCAGGAGGCATGAACAGGCCCGATTCATTGATATGACAGAGTTAATGGCGCCAGGAGAGAGATACGCACACACACGCACACATACACACACACACACACCCTCACCCCCACCCGGCCGGAATCAATCGCTTCGTGACACGGTACAAATGAGCCGCTGATGGCCATGCATCACAGACTCAACCCACCACCCAGCAGTGACCGGCCGGGTGGCTGGAGACCCCGGGGGGTGGGGGCGTACGTGAGAATAAGACAGAGAGTTATTACGTGTCGACGTAAACGTGATAAGAGATATGGGAGAGCAGGGCAGTGATAGAGAGAGGCAGGGGAAGACAGAGAGAGAGAGAGAGAGAGAGAGAGAGAGAGAGAGAGAGAATCACTGCAGAAAACGTCAAAAGAGTCCTCTTTAATTATATGCTAAGGTTGTTTGAGTCCCGAGCTCTCTCTGGTCAGCCCTTGGTGTTGTTAATTTACACTTGTGTTAGTTCTGTAGAGTTCTGTTAGTGTGACTTCCCATGCTCCTCTGGGAAACCTGCGCCCTCCCTACACACCCGACTCCCACCTCTTGAATTAACACACACTGACACACACACACATACATACACCCTGCAACCCACGCCAGTCTGCTATGGCGAAATTGTGTTAATTTACCCAGCCAGTAGTATTAACCATATTATATCAAATAACTGCCACAGACAATTGGCTAGCCAGCTCCGTGACTTCATTTTAATTGATTTTCTTACATGCTCTCAGCCGTGGATGATTTGGTTTTCCTCTGACACTATGTTTATTAAAGGCATATTGCATAAAGGAATAAATAGATATTGTTGGTTGGATTTATATGAGCTTTGAAGCAATGCAGAGACTCGCCCCTTGTTTTAATATAAACCGGAGAGTAAGTGTTTAGTTGGATTAAAGTCAATATGTTTGTTTAACCCCTGGTCCATGCGGACACCTTTGTGTGTGAGTGTGTGGGTGTGTGTGTGTGTGCACGTGCAAGCATTCATGTGCATGTGTGTGTGTGTGTGTGTGTGTGTGTGTGTGTGTGTGTGTGTGCGTGCGTGCATGCATGTGCGTGTGTGCTCGCACGATGATCATATTTGTTCCCGGTGTTAGGCTAACTTCAGTAGAATATGTACGTTGTCTACATGTATCCGTGTAGGCCAAACAGAGGTGTTTTTTTCCTTTCTGTTACTTGAAGTGAGATGGCTGCGAGGAGACCCCACAACCATCTCATCCTGAACATCCTTAACAGCCGTCTCAGTCTTAAAGGCAAGCTGTTCAAGACACAGAAAATCCCACTAATCATCTTTTTGTGTTTGAGGGCACAATATGCTGAAACAGGCAGTGTGCTCACACACACACACACACACACGCACACATATGCACTAAATAGGCACGTGCGTAGACATATACACACAGGCGCGTGCACGTAGGAGCAGACACTGGCTGCCTGCTGCTGTTGTGTCCCCATGCCCTCGGGGAATGGGGAGGGGAGGGGCAGGGGGGAGCTGGTTGGAGTGGTGAGCCGGTATAATCACTTGTTAGAGGTCTGGCTTGGATTCCCTGCTTTCTCTCCTCTTAGGCTGTCTCTCTTCTCCCAGGGACCTGCTCGTTCCTCCTCAAAGAGCCCCACCAGCCAGCCACAGCATGTCTCTCTGTTACTCTGCCCAGCCAGCAATCTCTCTCTCTCTCTCTCTCTCTCTCTCTCTCTCTCTCTCTCTCCCTCCAATCCCGTAGTACAGTATCGTTTAGACTTTGTGCCGGTGTCGCTGCCTTGCCTTTGCATCATGTTTCTCCATCTACATTTAAGAAATTATACTTTATATACTCAGTAATGTGTTTTTATATCACTAAGTGCAAAACATATTCATGGGGGCAGTAAACTATTGCATATCTTATAGCATTACATATAATTGAATCGTATTGTATCACATGGTATCATATTACATCAACTTGTATCACATAAGTAGGTATATTTTGTATTTTTTGATCGTGTAGCAACTATCTACAGTAGCAACTAAGTAGCAACTATCTACACACATTATTTCATTTTATCCATTATATTTTAGAGGATTTCTAAAGAAAGTCTTACATGGTAAATGTATCTGATTTCAGCATCCAAGTAATCTCTGCTAATTCCAACCACTCCATTTGTTGCTACGGATACACTCCCCACCCCATGTCATAGATATGACTATGTCTAACTGATGTGGCATGAGGCCTTTTGTTTGCCAACAGCCTTCTACAAGTGTAATACTCAAGAGTTAGACTAAGAAACCAGGAGAACAATAAGTCCTCTCTTTAATTTACCCAGTCAAATGACTTTATGAGCATAGAGGTAATGCATCATTCTTCCCACTGACTAATGTCCTGGCTCATTGTGTCCTTTCCGCGTCGACATCGCCCGCTGTGCCGCACTGATTAATGCCATCACAGCAAATGAGATAGCCAAGGAGCAACATGTTTATCATTTTCACGCATTAAAAAAGTCCGCTCCTTCTTCATTTCCTTCAGCGCATTCAGTAGTAGTGGGCACATCAAGTTGATGTATGTATATACAGCATGGAGGGAAAATATTAATTGGAATATAACTATAGATGTGGCCTTTCTTCTAAAGGTTGTGAGACAGAGGACGAATGCTGAGGGTAGAAGGCAATTCCTTGTAATGACGTTATTGTTCTTTTTGTGCTTAGTTTAAAGATTAAATAGCTCGAAAGTTTGGAATGAGAATATTAGAAATGTTCAGAATCGTTTTTTTGTTTTTTTTGTTTTTTAATCTATCTAATCTATCTCATTTATTTTGGGGCCTTCAAAACCTTGTTTGCTATTTTAATTGTAAAAAAAAAAATGTATCTGCGAATAGGACATCAACCAAGAGCACCTTAACGCCGCCATAACTTGTGTGTTGCAGCTGTAGCCTCAGGTGTTGACAGCAAGTAAGCAAGAACGCCCGAGACGTTGCTAATATCATGCTGAGAACGTAGCCTGCATGGCGTTGGTATGTTCTCACCCAACATTCCCTCTCCTAGGCTGTATATCACATCATAAAGAATACATAAACCCCTTCTCCTACCCAGTCTCCAAGGCATCGACGCCCAGCCCTGTTCTAACTCAGAACAGACAAAGAGCTGAAACAAAGAACTTTCCTTGGGAAGAAAAAGAAGAAGAAGAAGAAAAACAACAATGCCAGGGAAAGCATCCTCAGACAATGCTAATAGCAGTAAAATATGAACGGTGACTTGACATATTTACAAATGCGCTGAGAGGCGCCCTACTAAATGCACCGAAATGGCAAACCAATGGCGTGGAAGAAAGCTGTTGTGGGCTCCCATCTCTTGCCATTAGATGTTCACTGGGAGCTGTCAACAGAAGGAGCATTTGCCTGCCAAGCTCTCTGCCTGCAGCATGCCCCAAGCCCCTCTTTGACTCAAAGGGTTCATTTCACTTCTTTTAGCCTCATTCGCATGTGGTGCTACACAAAAAAGCCTGCTCGCTGGCTGCCTGCCTGTGTGTGCGTGTCTACCATAATCTTCTTATGTTTTTGTGTTTCTGCTCCTGTGTGCGTGCGTGTGTGTGTGTGCGTGTGAGAAGGGGTCACAGGCCATTGCCAGGAACCTCACGATCACACTTAGCCTAATGTGATGGTTAGAGAGCAACAATGGAGACAGGGACAAGCAGAAGAAACATAGGAATGACTCCGTTATCATCATTACCATTATATAGCATCCATCAATGTTAAATACATACAAATATATGAATAATATCTGAGTCCTCGTACTCATAATTGAATATGTTTAAGCTTAGCCAAAGAGAGACACAAAGACATTGGACTTACACTCAATGCTGACTCAGCCATGTGAATGATAACAGGTATGTCAGAAAATGTAAACTTCCAGTATCAGGGTAAGGTTCATTTACAGTAAGAAGTATGCTACTAGCCGTATATAGGCTTGGCCTTCATTTAAAACACACATGGTTATTTTGTGGGGATTTCTGACCCTATAATGCTAGAAGAAAAAGGAACATTAATCAATATACTGTAATCAACATACTGTACATGCAACGGAATAACTCCTGTAAACTTATGTGAGATGGATGTTTGAATGTTGTGATGTTAATATTAGCTCAGCTGTATCCACACCAGTACTGTAGGTGTCAGTGTTTAGTCCAAGAGACGTTGTTTTAGAGCACAAAGAAGAATCATCTGTAAACATGGTAAATGAACCCTTTATATTGCATTGGATAATAAGATGAATAAACCTGGTGTTTGTATATTGTTAGTATAGCCTAACTTCCTTAAACCGTGTCATGTATTTATAGCTCCCAGACAGAATTACAGATTACAGTAATAGGCCTAAACTGTCTTGAATGTTGTGAGCATTAGCAGAGCAGCATCATTGTTATTCAGCAATGTGTTGTTTTTCTTCTGCACACTGTGACTGTATGACTTTATGACTGTATGCAGCCCGAGAGCCCTTTGCACAGTGTCTTGGCCGGCAGCCACAGGGCCGTGCCCACTGGAGTGGAAGAGGGCGGTTTGAACGTAATCCACGACAGAGAATAAGAGAGAAAAGAGAGGTGGGGAGGGTGGAAGGGTGATTAAGAGATACATGGAATCATCAGGATTTGCCAGGTGTGGCCAGGTTAAATCATTGGGGCCAAGAGGAGAATTTAAGAAGGGGCCAGGGTCAGGGAATGTGTCAGGGAAATCTGACCCATTTGCTGCTAATGGGAGAAAACAAATAAGACGCCTCATTTCATTCAACCTTAGCACTTCCGTTGGTCATTCCTCCTCGGACACTAACTGTAATGCTCAATCCTTCTCTTGCTCTCTAATCCCCTCCTGCCCAGTGCCCACCCCATCTCCCCCCTGGTAAAGTACATGCCTTTTACAGCTGGAGGAGGAAGGTCAAGGTCAAGGGTCAATGTCACTCAGTCAGTCCTCGCCACAGGACACTATAGGAGCTACAGTAGCTAGCGCTATACTAGCCACCGCTGTGACATCATCAACAGCTGCACCTGGTGCCTAATATACTACATATGGTGACAGTATAGTCAGCTAGTTATCACATTATTCTAACATCATAGGCCTATGGTAAACAAATCTGAAGCCTTATGTGACTATAGGCATTTTTTTCTAACATCTTTTTAAGCAACGCTCACAAGAACTTAATGTGAATCTTAGTCAAAAAAATAGGTTAACAAATGTGTGTGTATATATATATATATATATATATATATATATATATACTGTATATCTTGTTCACATTCAAACTATGATGAAATATTGACAATAAAGGTGTTACGGTACAATGATTCAAATAACCTAATAAAATGTAATTCAGTGTAATCAAAATTATTTTAATCTAATGCCATCAATGATAGATTTAAATTTTAAAACAGAGTGACTGATTTCCGGTAACCTTTCTTCCCTCCAAAATGGCCGTGGTGCTTGCAGATATTGGCTCTGACACAGTGATGTTCAGAATCAATACAATTTGAGACGTGATACTCAAGGCTCGCACAACAATCTCACAATCACGCTCCCTTCTTCTATCTCCCTTCTCTGATTCCATAAAAGTGGCGAATGTATCAGAAACCCCGTGCCCAGAGATCTCCTGTGCGTTTTGGGAAGGCTTGCCAAGTAAACAGTGTCTTTGCTCATTACAACACCTTTCTCAGGCCAGCCCAAGGTAAGCTAAAACAGTTTGATCTGCTATCGATTGTCTCCCCCCTTCCCTTCATCCACCCTCCCTCTTCCAACTCTCCTGTGGAGATGGAGGCGAGGCTGCCAACCGCCTAAAGCATTGCAGCGCAGGTCCACAAGCGTGCTGCCATGTAACTAACGGTTATCAATGAGGTTAATTGATCCTCTCTACAGTGCTAGAAATGATAATCATAATTTTTGTTTGCTTAAGGTGAATGAGAGCTACAGCGCGTGTTACACAATATAATACAGACAGTTATTCAGATATAGGGGCTGTGCATCCTGGGATTGCACTGAAGATCAGAGGCATGAGAAGATCCATTACGCTCTCTGTTAGACTCATACAGTAGAGCATTAGACTCCCATGCAGAGTGTGGAGCAATGACCAGAAGCTACAGCCCAGAACCCCAGAGAAAGACCCCATAGGGCCCAGATGAAAGCGATATACTGTAGCAATGAAGGAATCGATCAGACACAGAATAGCTGCAACAAGGAACCTCCGCAATATTTTGGTTTGTGGTTGACATTTGGGATGATGTAGTGGCTTCAAAGAATCACGTTGTAACCTTAATGAGAACGTGATGAAATAGATGTGCTCCCTATGTGTGCGACACAGACATTATACAAATTGTAGTATTGTGAGCGACATCTATTGGTTACTGAAGGAGGGTTTTGAAGGTGCTTAACCGATTTTAAAGCCGATTTTTCTGCTAACCCTCTCATGTCTGGCTGACTATATGCCATAGAAAAAACGTTGTCTCTGGTTTGCTCTATTTGGATGCAAAGCACCTGGTGGCCATTTTCTGTACTGCATCCTAAGAACGTCTGCATTGGCTTCGACAATCTGCCACTTGGTGTGGTTATTCTTTTTGGTTCCATTTGTCTTTCCCTCACTTCTCATGCTTTTCCTCTGTCTGTCTGTCTGTCTGTCTGTCTGTCGTGTTTCTTTCTTTCCGTCACTCTTGCAGAGGGAGTGTGGTGGTACAATGATGAAGTTTCAGACAGTGGTGGTTGTGCCATCCATTACAGCAGGTGGAAAGGTGCAGATAAATCACCTTATCAGCCCTGCCTTCTCCCCACAGAGCTAGGGGAGCAGAGCAAAGGGAGAAATCCATCAACCTCCACAAATGGGACATGAGTCAGAGATCACTCTGCTCCTATACGGGGGCTCCGTACATACCTGGTATCGGCTCTAGTGTTGTATTATGACTTAGGCCAACTTGCATCTGGCCTTAGGCGGACACAATCTTACATGATGCAAAGGCGGCCAGTGAAAATTCAACAGCCGCGGTGTAAACCTGCAACAGACTGAGCATAGGTGTTTGGGAAATCAACTCACTATTATATATAACCTATAGCTGCTGGTGCTACAGTGTTTCACAAATGTAAGACAACAGCTGTGTATTTAATATAATGTGAAATTCAACAAATATCTTGCCTTGCCTGGCCTTGGCTCCGTAAATAGGAGCATAAACAAAGTGGTGCAGACTACACACAACAACAATATCCTAGCCTTTGCAATGTGTGTCCAACGTGTTGGGCGGAGCTTCTGAGGGAGTGGTGTTTTTGTTTTGATTTGAGTTTGAATTTAGCAAGCATTCTCTAGAATAACTTTTAATTAAGGAGTTACTTTATTGTCCCATTATCTTATATCTACCGTATCATACAGTATACGCACGCTCGCACTCTTACACACACTATTACATAATTATTTACACTCTATCCCTCTTATCACTCGCTATGCAACGTTGCTAAGCAACAATAATTACAGTGACCTTTTACAAATCAGTCGATGAGTCCTGCTATTTGAAAAGGCCCAAATCACGCTACACAACATGGCTACTCTTTACCTCAGCTCTATAACACACAACAGACCAACTTGCGTTAGCAACCCATATCAAATATACACACGCGTACAGCAACACGCAAAGGAACTGAGCACGTTTTCGCCCTTGAGGAATGATTTCCCCGCTAGCTCTATGCATTGCCTTGTCACCCCCTCTACTGTAGGAATAGTCAATTGGTATTCAACAGCACAGGTATCGTAGAGAGCAGTGCCTTTTAAACATCTTAACCGCTGTTTGTTCTGTCTCTAGAGGGCATATGCAGTACACTGGGGGTTTAGGAACAGACAAGAATTGCAAATTTGTTTTGCCAGATACATGTGCTCTGTGATTCCATGCCTAATGTGTTGTAGCTGTGTGCAGTAGATTAGTCACAGACAAGCACACACAAATGGGATGTTTTGTTTTATTTGTTTAGAGTGTTTGTTTATGATTAATAACTGCTCTGCGGGAGAATCACTATGCACACAGGTGAGAGATTGAGTTATTCTGTCGATTTTTGCGTGTGTGTACAGTGTGAAAGAATATGCTTCAATAAAGTCATACTGTACCCGTTTGTTTATGTTATGTTGGGCTTTGACATGTGATTTGACAAGACATACCTAAAAGCAAACAGCCGTAGGCTATGTCATGGCGTTGGAGCATTTCTTTTGTGAACACTTCTATGTGGACATTAACAAGGATTGCTTGCTGAATGTATTGACACCCTGTATCATCAACACGTTTCGTCTGATTTAACTCCTCTGGTAGCCGTTCACAGCACCAGTCTTGATGCCTCACTTAGGATCAAATAACAACAAATGGACTAAATGAAAAGGGAAGACAGTCCCCCCTGGCGGGGAAGCGTGTGGGAGAACAGGAAACCACCTTGGTGTCTATCTCTCAAGTCTGGGGCATGCATCTGAATGACAAACCTGTGTTTCTGTCCCTCTTTTAAGACGTCCTTTACAAGCACTGAGACACTGGGGTTTGGGCTGTGGAGGCTGTATATTTCTATTCATAATTGATGACCGGGACCCAGACAGACAGCACACTACACATGTAATATGGATTCACTCTTGGTTTCAGATGCATGCCCTAGTCTGGAGTTTACTCTGAGCCATCTGTGTGTGTGTGTGTGTGTGTGTGTGTGTGTGTATGTATGATTACACTACAGGCTAGGAATGTGTGAAATGGTGGTGGTTGCCCAAGCGATAATGGGCCAAACTTCTTATTTTTCAACTAAGTAACAGATATCACACCACATGCTCTGCTTTGGTGCTATTTGCTGTGATATATTTTGTTCAGTTTCATACTTGGGTTAATTATTCATCTGGTGTGAGTTGTTTGTGTTTATTTGTCACGTGGAGACACTCTATGCAAAGAATTATAAACAGAAGTTCCCTGAAAGTGTGGTGTCGTTCATTAATGAGCCAATTCTTCAGTGTGCATACAAATGTCAATCATTCTTCAATCCTCATTGATTGTGGTCAAGGGCTTAATGGACTTGTGTGATTCACTCTCTCACTTGATCCTGTGGCCTCAACTGAAGTTCACAGAGTTCTTGCCCCTGTTCCCATAGCAACGCACAACATGTCACCCTCAAACAGAAGCTCCCAATCCCCCATGATGGATTTGAACTCTAACCTCTGTCTCCCATTTCCCCTTCACACTGACACCTCTGAGCGTTAAAGCCTGGCTGTGGCCGGCAGCCTTGTCCAGTGCATGACACCCTGTATAGGTTTATGGCTCAGCTCTGCAATGGCGCCCACATATGACTGGACCCCCCCCCCCATTCGAGAGGAAGGCCTATTGTCAGGATGCTTAAGTAAACATGAACTTCTTACGGGTGACACGGCTGTGCTTGAATCATAGGCTTATACCGCCACATCCTGACTCACCGTGACCTCACACGGGTCCCGTGTCATCAATATAGTCCCAGCCCGGCGCGGCCAATCCCCTTTCTCCTGCCAGCCTCGCCTGATGCGTTATTAATGAGCTCTAATCAGGACCCCGGCTCCCGTGCGCTAGCCGCCCCGCCGCTAACACCGCTTCCCTGACCCGACCCCGTCTGTTTCCCCACAGCATTAAAGCATGTTTACGCTAACGCCTGCTCATTAGGGCGAGCTATGCCAGGCGCGGGCCCTCGTGCCTGAGCTGGTGCCGGGGAGCTCTTTTTAACATGCACTAACCAGCCCTGGCATCCCCCTGGTGGGGCAGCCAGAACAACCACGTGCTAATCTCTGACGCTATCGGGAAAGCAGCGCTAGCGAGCAGCGGGCATACGGAGACGTGGTTTACAGGCGGCTTGTGTTCAGGCTCCATTATTGTTGTAATTAGCGTGCCTCTGCGGAGCGCCGGCTCCCAGGCTTGATGCCTCGACCTCACAGCCTCGCCGTCTGTTTGCTGCTCGCCGTGTAGCAGGCAACAGGGAGAGGGCAGGGGCCGGGCCACACAGAGCCGCGGCGCCGGTCAGCGCTGGCAGAGGCTCAGCTGTTTGCTCATTTAAAGTATGAACACTTGAGGGGTTTTCATGTCTCCGCTCTCGTCTGTGTGTGTGTGTTTGTTCTCCCTGCAATAACGATGGAGATGCAAACCCATACAAGTCTCGCTGATGATAGTTTATAGTGTGGGTCAGGTCCCCCCAAGGAGTTGGGAAGTTGTTTTGGGAAGGTTTTGGGAGATTGTTTCAACATTTTGAAAACTTTATTTTATGATATTTCTATTATAGTTGTTTTTATATAGTTTTTGTTCATGGTTATATAGTAAAATATGTTTTACACTATATGTACTGCTGTTAAAAATGGCAACACCTCCTTACCATTTGCTACTTTTGAAGATTTACATTTAGAACCACAGGTTTTAAACACTTCCAATGTGGCTCGGGAAAGGGAGGTTTGGGGTCCCCTGCTGGAGCTGCTGCCCCCGCGACCCGACTCTGGATAAGCGGATGAAGATGGATGGATGGATGGTTTTGAACACCTTTTGTCACCTGTCAATAAATACAGAAAATGTTTTTTCCCAGCATTGATTCTCTCCCCCCTTTTTTTTGTTGTCTTTTTTCCAGATGGCTGACCTTTCTAACAGACACAGCTAAGACAGTCTTGTGAGTCTTATGTCACTCCAGACAGGTAAAGAACTGCTGATACTTTTTTAATTGTAAATTATACATTTATTAATTAGTATTGTAAATAGTCTTTCCAAGGCACATGGAAACCAACAGTATGCAGTAACTATTGACTAATTGGATTTGCTAATAAAACTGCTGGGGAAATAACAATGAAGAGGTCAGCTGAAAGTCAAAAGAATATGCATTTAGAAACAGTTCATAGTCTCGCAGAGCCAGCCTTGCATAAAGTCTGGGACACAGTGTTGGCTAACTGCATCAAGACCTGCCTACTTCACAGCAGTGGTACTTTGATTGACATGCATGCACGACAACGACATCAGTCTGGCTATTTGCAGGTCTTAATGAAAATCTGTTATAGGTATGGTTACTGAAAACGGAAAGATTGAAATTAGTAATCAAACCATTGCACTAGGTGTCATACATTACAAATACATTGTTGTGAGTGACTATGTCAACAGCCAATCAAAATCTACTGCCAGACTTCTTGAAAGTGCTGACATTCTTTCAGGGGCCTATCAGACGCTCTACACGAATCGCATACTATAAGTGACTTAGGGCAAATGAACAAATGAAGAGGCTGAGACTATGTAGTTAATGACAACACTATCCACCCTCTCATTGATTGCAGGTTTTAAGCTATGTATCAAGTATGCCCAATGCTACTTGGTACAACGGTTACATGTACAGTGTGTGTGTGTGTGTTGGTACATATGTGCAGAGCACATGTGCATACAAGTTTGTGCATTTTATGGTCCAGCCATCCATACCTTAACTGTACGGTCTTCCCTGCTTGCCCCCCTTAGATCCCCCTTACCTGAACCATGTGGCACCGCCATCTAGAGGTCACGACCCCCCCCCTTCCTCCCCCCATCCTCCCCAAAATAACCCTGATCACCAATTAGCAAGTTCTGTTTCGTAGTCCTCCCTGTGCGGCCGGCCAGGTGAGGAGCAGGAGAGGAGCAGGAGAGGCGGAGCAGGAGAGGCGGAGCAGGAGGTCCTGTGAAGGGCACGGGCAGCAGCTCCCTGCCTGGGTGGTTTAAGCGGTGCTCACGGGAGCGTGAAGGGCTGCGCTAGCCCGTTCCCACAGTGTCGCAGTGCTGTACAGCCTCGACAACACCCACCCTCTGTTAGACTAGACAGGCTGCTCTCAAAAAACGCGCAGGCCACCTTTTCACTTGGTTTATTTCCCCGTTTATTTCAAACGTCCTATTGATTTGCTGTTTGTCTGTTCCTGCGGAGCTTGAGTTTGTGTTTGCCTGCAGTGTGTCTGTGTGTGTGTGTGTGTGGGGGGGGCTCTGTCTGTGACCACATGAGCAGAGCAGTGCTGGCATCAAGATCTCCACAAGTGAGAGGGATGGACCCAGACTGGTGAGGCCTTCCCTGCCTTGCTGCACTACGGTGGTGTGAAACCTTCCACCCATGATGCAGTGCGATATTGAGACCCATGTTAGGAAAGCAGCAGTGCACCCCATGAGACACAGGGAGGCGCGTGCATATCGAGCTCATATTGTTTCCCTCTCAACCCAGCTGCCTCAGTTAGCCTCAGTTAGCCTCAGTTTGCCTCATTGTGCTGTAGTGTGACACGCTATCAGGAAAACAGCAGTGTTCCAGTGGTGTGTGCGTGCGTGTGTGTGTGCATTTCTGTTTGGATATGATATATTTTTCAGATTCACAACATTGTTATATTATTATATTGTATATATTGTATTATTTTATTTAATTGTTGATTTTTTTTATTGTTGATTTTTTTTGTTATATTGCTATAATCCATAAATAAATGTGATATAGTGATGCTTTATGAGAAATTATGAAAAAATATAGTTTTTATTATAATGATGAATTTATGGTATTAAATGTAATGTGATTAATCTGTTTATTCAAACCCATTGTTAACAATGTTTCTTATGGGAGTAGTGTGCTGTATGTGTGCGTATGCCAGATTCTGTCTGTGTGTGTGTGTGTGTGTGTGTGTGTGCGCGCGTGTGTACGTGTGTGTGCGTGTGCATGTGTGTGTCTGTCTGTGCATTTCTGTTTCAGTGTGCATGTGCTATCTAAACTAAAAGTCTAAAGCGCCATCTGGTGGTGGTGTAATCCGGAGCTGCATTGACGAGAACACAAGTCTAAACAATCCTCAAATTTAATATATAACAAGTTTATGTAATAAGGAAACGTTTCTCGTTTTTTAAGAAAGGGTACTCCATAAGTCAGGAAGGAGTTTTACAAATACTACTTAATTATTGGGTAAGAAGATAAAGACTATATCAGGCTGATACAAGTATCAATTATATTTTTGCATAAGATCCTGAGTAATACAGTACCATTTAACAGGATATATATAATTTGTTTTTTATACGTCAAAAAAACTTAAAAGTAGTAATGCCAATCTTTGTTAGCCCAATATAGCCAAATACATTTCCTGTATACAGTAATTGGCCTTAATATAGCCAAATACATTTTCTGTATACAGTAATTGGCCTTAATATAGCCTAATACATTTCCTGTATACAGTAATTGGCTGTATATAGTAAGTGGCTATCATTCTTTAATCCAGTCAGACATGGAGACAGGAGCCAAAGTCAACCTGACAGACCGCAAAGTAGATGTACAGTAACATAGGAGGCATGCTGTTAAGGCACCCTGCTTAAGGAATGAGCACCCACCAAGCGAGGCAGGTCCCACTCTCCCTTTTACATAAATAGTTGTCTTTCACTCTGCATCTGAGCAAACAATCACTGATCACAGGTGAGCATCGAGAGAAAGGGGGATGGCCTCTAATGCAACATGACAAAAGTGCAACTTTGATATAGCTGGTATCATTAACCTGGTTATAGGCGCTAAATGCCACTGATAAGATAGAATGGGAAATAGACACGGAAGGCCTCCTTTTAAGTGCAGCGAGAGGTGTCATGTTAAAGTGAGCAGCGGAATGCAGAAACACCAGCGCATCTGACTCTCTTTCATTTAGTCTTTACTCTCTGACTCCTGTCACCCCTCTCTCTCTCTCTCTTTTCACTCTCATTCACTCAATCCACTGCTTCTTTGTTATTTATGTTTTTCCCCTGTTCATTCTTTAATGTTCTTTGTGTAATTTGGATGAGTTTTCCCACATTCAATGAATGCGCGTGTGCATGTGTGTGTGTGTGTGTGTGTGTGTGCGTGTGTGCGTGCGTGTGTGCGTGCAGGGCAGCAGTACTTACATGCATTACAAGAGAAAATGTCTTCTGACTGTATCACATTGCCGGGATCCTCTGTGGTGACAACAGTGATTAATAATGGAAAGCAGATGTTGGAATCTTGATCTGAAATTTTCATGAAACTTCGCAAACATGATTAAAGTGTACATCTTTCTCAAGTGACTCCAGGACTTTTAACACTGCTACTCTGGGAGTGGCAACAAATCCTAGTTGAGACAACATGTCAAATCAGTAAGAATCAAGTGCACGTCAAAACTGAACTGCATTTTTTTTCTTTCTCAAAATCTAAATCCTTCTGCTGAATTCAGGAAAACATTTTACATTAAAAATGTTTAATTTAAATTGTAAATTTAAATTACAATTACATTGTACTATTTTTGCTTGTTATTTTTGTCAAATATTATATTTAATATACGACAATATGTAATATTCTGCAGTGAAAATGTGACTATTTCTCTGTAAACTACCGCATTGAAATTAACTGAACATATAGAAAATAAATTAATAATTTCATTCTGACGATGGACATGGCCTAGGTGTATCTCAATGGTGTCAGCTTCAAAACCTACCTTCTTACAACAATATCTCTGTGTAATGAGTTCTGTGGAAATGCAGTTGAGATAAATACACTTTGAACGACATTGACTCTCAGAGTGCCAAGCGTCTCTCATAGTGAAACAAAATCAATTTTTCAGAGGAATTTTATGAGTTTAATGTTTGTTTTCTTTCCCTCCCCCTTTTGCCTTGGACAGACACATTTGTCTTTCTATTTTATTTTTTGCTAGAGGGGTGGATTAATGCATCTGCAGCTCCCGCTCAGCAAAAGTGTATTTATATCTTAGGATGTGTTTTTAAAGCCCGGGCTCCTGTCACATGCAGACAGCTGTGTTCACTTTGGACTGTGAGGTGCAAATGTATGAGAAAGGGCTGGAGCGAAGCTTCAACACCAGGTAGCCAGGATTGTTGTAACAGCGGGAAAATCACATCACTTGAATGCTCCCACAGACATGTCTTGAAACACCGCTATCAGCTTCCTCTCCCCCAGCTCAAAGTCTGTGACACCGTACCGCTATACCATTCAACTTCACGGCATTGTTATATTCATATTTGTATTATACCTGTTTCTGTGACTTCCTGATCTCACATAACGGAATATTGATAGAAACAGAACAAGCATTCTTTGCCTCACATTTTTCCAATCATGAAAGTCTTTCTTTTTTGACCTTTGCTTACCTGTAACCTTGGTGATGTATTAATGTCACTTTTTTATATGTCTAGACCCAGTTGCCTTGTCTTGTAATAATTAATATACTCTCTTCTATGCTTTTTAATAGGGCTACACTATGTGAGACACATTTGCAGCTTTTAACTTTCAGCCGTAACATCGCTTGACAACATGGCACCTTCTAAATAGGGCATGGCACACAGCCAGATTAATAGCGTTAGCCCTGTCTCGTGAATTATAATATAATACAATAATTTGCGTTATAATTTGAATAGCATTAAAACGGAGGGCTTGTGCTGACTCAAATATCCCTGCTCCTGAATCTCCCTGCTTCATATTTGCCTTATTTGGGCCTCAGTGTGCAAGCACCTTACATTACATAAAGCAGTATTTATAAATGAATATGAAATGTAACGCTCTTTGTGAAAGCTGTTTTCACATTCCATCTCGCTTTTGTGTTTTCTCTCCTACCTTTCACATTCTTCCCCAAGGCTATAAAACAGTGCTTTTACATATATTACCTTTTGATTAATGGAGCTGTATTCATTATTCTGCCCTATTGCTAATTAGAAAACGCACCCTGCTAATGAAATACAGTTGGAATAATACTTGCCTACAAGGCAAGCTATCACATCACGGCTTTTTGCTCTCAGTGCCGACCGACCCATGGATTCATATCTGCCTTCCCCAGCACGGCTTGTCCATTAGCAAAAGAGTCACGGCCAGTGCTGGTTGTCATTGTTTTGGCACTGGCATAATGAGGCCTGTATTCTCTTGAGGGTTGTCACTGAGGGTTGATGAGGTGAGAGAGCCCTTAGTCTTAATCAACAAGACCTGTGTGTGTCCCTGTGTGCACGCACGGGTGCATGTATGTGTGTGTGTGTGTGCGCATATGTGTGTGTGTGTGCAGCGTGTGTGTGTTTGTGTGTGTGTCATCTATTGTGAAAAGGGATTTCTCTAGTTCCTCTTTGTTTTAAGACTTTGTTTAACATTAGGATTATATTTCAAGTGGATAATGATTGTCAATATTAGCAAAATACAAAACAAAAAAAAATATTAAATGTATTATTAGCATTTTGATATTATCTTTTCATGACATATTTTAGTGTAATATATCATGGAATCCTTATTTCTCTTAATGTCACGTGTGTGCAAGCACACACACACACACACGCACACACAGATAACACAGTTGTCAATGCGTAAGTCTGGTTCACTGGGACCCACTAAAAACAATCTGTGTGAAAGACAAGAAAGTGTTTGTGTTCATTTGACCTTAACAGGCTGCGGAAAGGCAGCTACAGCGTCGACGTACAGTAGAAGGTCCACTCTGCACAGCCCGCAGCGATAGAAGGCCAAAGGTGATGGAGAGAACATTGGATAGTGCCAAGGAGCCATTAACCGACATTTTGTGGCTCAGAGGTCAGCATTTTCTGAGATTACCTCTCCTTATTTTCTTCCTTCCACTCTTTCCAAGCACCATTACATGCTAGTGTACAGCCATCATAGATCAACAACCCGTACTGTACGGCAGTAATAGGACCATCATATAGCTCTAGGGTCTATACTGACCTGTTTTGTTGCGCTGTGCTCATGCTGAAGTTAGCGCTGAGGTCAAGTTGGTTTTCTGTTTGGACTGGAGAATTGCAGTCCATGTTATTGGCCATGTGCAGCACCTGCCCATGCTGTTCTGTAGTGTAATACTGTAGTAATCATAATGGTATATCCCTGTAACAGTAGACTCTTGTTGTATTTTTGTTTTGTTGTGTAGGAGCTACAGTATACTTCTCTCTGGAATGTGACAGGTCCCCTGTCTTAATGTTCCCCTACTCCTATTGGACAACAGATATTGCCTCTTCAAGGGAAACATTCAAGTAGGCTACATTGCATCACTGTGGTTGTCATCACTCTGGGAGTCAGGCAAATAGTACAGTATTGGACATTGCAGAATATTTGTTTGTTTTGGTTGCGATCTATTCATAACAATGTTACAGTTATTGCATAGTGTACTGTATAGTGACATAATGTGTCACTATACATTGTGTCACACAAGGCAACGGCCTTTTGGAAAGGCAAAGGAATTTTTAAGAATGTGGTGTGTTCTGTTACTGTACGTGAATGAAGACAAGCCTAATAGTTATAAACTGTTGTTATATCGCTCAGAATCTGGGCCACGGTCTCATATTTTCAAGATATTTTGGAAAAGTACAAATCTAATGACCCAAGCACAATGCTGCTGAGCCTACCTATTCACTCTTGCTGCATTATTGAGCCTGTTTCATTTGTTTCACTATTTTGGCTAAAATCACTCTGTAGCTCTGCTATATACTGTATACTATTAAATGTGAGGTTAGATATTCAAATCCAATACAATCCTGTGTTCCAGCACTGGCTCTGTAAATGGCAACACAAACTAACTATAAACTAAAATATTTTCTAATTCTCCAGCATTGCTTTAAAGAAAGTCCAGTTGTTGTTCAGAACTCTAAAGGTCTTATCTGTACTTTATTGTATTTCATACATCTTCATAAAGGTCAAACTTTGTTAACAGAAAAATACAGAATCTAGAACGGGATCTGTTATTGTATATTTCACTTCACATCTTTTGGCTAGTTGCTAATAAAATGATATAGCGGTGATTAAACAGCATGTTTCTCATATTGTTTACTCAGATAACCCGGTCCTGTCTCACCCTCTCATAAGGAATCTGTAATGGAAGTAACCCGTCTTCCCCCTCAAATGCACAACCTAAGGCTTTCAAAGTCTGAAGTTAAAGGTGTAGGCGAGGGTACTGGTGGAAAACCCCAGGACAGGAGGCCAATTATAAAATTATGAGAGCATTTCCCATTCATATCCTCCTTCATGTCCCTCCCCAAAGAACCCTGTTACCCAGAAGCCTTTGCCTTTGAACACTTTCCTCCCTCCATAAGATGACACAATCTGTAGTGCAGGCTTCTGTGAGGCAAAGGTTCTATAACAGAAGCCATGTTTTTGTTCTTGTGTCTCCCCTAGTGCCAGAGCAACACTACAGTACCCCGTTTCCCTGCTTTAAGGCAGTACTGGCAACATGACAGTCAGAAGAAACAGCACCACAATTGACAAATTCCCCATCCTTTTGACACGCCTTCTTCTTTTTTCTGGACACCTGATTGATTCTGACAGCCTATATTGGGTATTTCATATGAAAGAGAATTTTGCGATTAAATGTTAATGAGTTGGAATTTCTCTCAGTGCTTTTATTACAGGCCACCAGTTTTGAACATTTTTCAAAGTAACACACCCAAATTCCACTGTTTGCAATGAATTAATAATACAGTCTTGTCACTGAAGTATCATGCATTCTTTAATCAGGACCGGGTTTGAAACAGAAGCTTCTTGAAAGGTATTTCTTAATGATTAGAACAATTAGAAACTTCACCAGCAGTCGTGCACATATATACTGTACTGTGTGTGTGGGACCGGGAGCCCTTGGGTGAGCTGTATTTCTTTTCTTATGTTTTGGAATGTGGCAGGACGACATCAGTGTGAGTAGACTTGACTGTGTGGAGGACTACGGCCAGTGGCTTTGTGAGCCGTATGAACAAACGAACAGAGACACACTCGTGTCTTCGCTCCGCTCTCTGAAAGTGCTTGCTGAGTTGTAGAATATACATGTGCAAGTTTAGTACAGACCCTCATAAACAGCCAGCTTGGAATTGGTCCTTCAGTTGTGTTGTCGTTGACGACAGCACGAGGCACAATTTTGCATTGGTACTTTGTGGTGTTTGGTCTCCTTTGTGTTAAATGGAATAGGAGCTGACAGATCTCCCATGTCTGTGTCAACTCCCTACCTGAAATCCTCTGTGGCTTTGTTCAACTGAGAATGGGAAGTGAGCAGCCGCTCTTATATTTCATCATCTTAAGGCATCACACTGCCTCCTTTTCATCCACACTGTTTACCACTTTTACCACTATATGTACTGTATGTATATCAGAGAAAGTATTATTATTTTTATTATATTCATAATACATTAATAATAATAAGAAGAATAAGAATAACAGGATCAGATTAAATTAAACCAAGCAAATTATTATCAAATACAAATCTTACAGTAGACAAATACATCCTGCAAAATGGCATAAAGCAATCCATGTTGCCAAACATAAGGTGAAATTCAGTAAAAAAAGGAATAGAAGCAGGTATGCTCAAAGGTAAATGGCATATAATTCCTTTAAAGTGTAATAATAGTATTTGTACTCCACAGTTTGTCTGTAGTAATTCTATCACAGTCTTACATGGCATGTGAACGACAATTCTCCCTTTAGAGCAGGGCAAGAAACTATAACATCAGGACTTGGTCTTGTTAACAGACTAAAAAGACCTTTGTGGAGAGAGTTGACTTCTCTTTGGAGTTTGTTTTAAAGAGCCTCTTCTGTTCCGAGGTACGCAAAGTACAAGCTTGGTGAAACAGACCTCTGCGCTGCCTTATTCCCACTCCCTCTGTTCATAACAGAAGTTGGAACAGTTGGGGCCCCTCAATAAGTTATATGCCATTATCCCAAGTCAGGAACACGCAACAGTGTGGAAGAATTTCAGGTGAAGGCCTTTTTAATTAGTTCCTATCAAATATGTAATTCTTTTCTGGAAATACGCCGCAAGGCCAGGCACAGTGGCCAAAAGTGAAGCTACCTGGCGGGGGAAAAAAAATAATGAATTAAAAGAGATATTCTAACCTCGAGCTATTAGTACATTTATATGCTTGACATGACTCAGCCATCAATGCTGGGTCGAATTCTAATTTAATTTCCGAGATGTATGTGTAATTTTGCCATTAATATGAATGCCACCAGCCTAAATATTTTACACTTCTCATAGATATTGTGAGGGTATCATACATCCTTCAGCAGACTATTAATTAATTAACTCATTTTTGAGAGTTTTTGGGCCCTTTTTTTGCTGGAAACAGGTATGATATTATGCCAGCGAGTTATCTGGCTCCCTGTTAAAATATCTCTTATTGTGCTGAATATCTTTTCAGCGTGCCAACACTGTGTGGCCTTTAAAGTAATTCATATTAAATTAATGAAGACATAATAACTCCAGGTTAAAAATATTGTTTGGTTGGGGGGGAGGAGTGAGCACAGTCATTTCATATTGAGGCCCCGATGGATGAGGCCCCTCTTACAAGCTGCTGCTGTTCACGGTTCTGACAATGCCAACCCCCTGTTTAAAAGCCCTGGCAAGTGCCATTTGTCTCTGGGTTAACAGAAAGACGAGATATAGGGCGAGCTGAATTATTTAGACTCCCACAACACATGCACTTTTGCTTTTCAAGCATGAGTTATAATTTAATTAGAAACTTCTGGTGCATTGCTGGCTATTTAAATATTAAAATCTTCCGCTGATCACATTGGATTAGCCATCCCTGTGAAATTCCCTGAGATGTCAGTTGTTGTGTGTGTCTATCTCTCCCTCCTTCCTCCCTCTCTCTCTCTCTCTCTTACTCTGTTTTCACTCTTCCTGTCTTTCCCTCCATCTTTTGTGAACTCTCGCGCGCTGCCTGTTTGCCAGCGTGGCAGGGTACTCCAGTAATTATGCTTCTCCATTAGAGACAAAGAAGTTGTCGAGGACCTCTGGGATTCTTAATGGGTACCAAGTGTATGTGTGTGTGTGTGTGTGTGTGTGACCTGATAAGGGGTGGATGAAAACAAAGAGGTTGCCCTCATTAACAAGTTTTGGAGTTGAGATGATTACATTTGGGCTCTCACATCCTGAATGATGTTAAATGAGGAGGTGAGCGTGTGAGTGCGAGTGTGCGAGTGAGTGTGTGTTTGCGTGTTGTGGGGACCTTCATATAACCAACTGTGAGAGGTCTTTGTGGTTCTTTTTGAAGAAATGCAACCTGTTGACCCCTTTATGTGTGTATGTGGCTGTGGCTGCATACTTTAATTACAGTACATACAGTATATGGCTGTACAGTACATGTGTCTGTGAATTATGGGTGACAGGTTGCTCCATCCTTCCCATAGGCACCCCTGTGACACCCATGCTCGATCACCAGTGGCAAAGATGTACTAGTGATGCCTAGCTGTGGGCCAGCAGGCTAATTATAAACCAGCATCCACTTCAATCTTTGCTCCAGACGGCTATTTATTCCCCTATGTGCTAAAGCTATCTATTAGCTTTAGCGCCTCTCACCCTGTGCAGCAGAATGAAGGTTGACGACAGTCGTTTCCATGAGACAAAATAGAACGAGGATATATTCTGTCAAATTCCACATCTAAGATTGAGATTTTGTATTTCTTTTGTAATATTCTTTTGATTGACAACCAGGATATTCAATTTTTCTGCTGGTCGGTTGCATATGTGGTATGGCTGTCTAGCTGTCTAGCTTACGGTTGCTCTGAAAGCGTGTATTTGTATTCCTCTCCTAGTGGGTGTGTGTATTGTACTCAGGGTGGGGTTGTGGCAGTTGTGCTGTGGTTGTATGTCAATCAGGCACTGCCACAGACAGCCTCTCAGGCCCCCATTCTGTGGGGTCCCGTTCCTCTCCTGTCTGCTCCCGTCATTCCTGATTCCTTTTATCTCCCCCTCTATTCTTTCCACAATTCCATTGTTAGAATAATGTGTTCTCTGAGGAAGAATTGGGGTGTCAAAAATCCCTTTACATTTGAGATCGACAAAGAAACTTAATACACTTAATTAAAAAAATATGAAACTTGGAGAATTGCAATTTAGTCCAATGTATTTGTTCCCCAAATGTTCCTCAAGCATTGATCTGATATGTGTTTCTAAAGGCCCTATACAATCTAGACCGTAAATACATATCTAGCATGCCATAAAGAAACTAGAATTATGCTGTCAATATATTCAACATTCAACAGTCTCTCGATGGAGGTGGGTGAACAGACCATGTTTTTTTTTTTTTTTGGGAAGATGCAACAAGTTCCTTTCAAATACCCCCACATCTCGCTGTCTCTCTCTCTCTCTCTCTCTCTCTCTCTCTCTCTCTCTCACTCTCTCTCTCTGTCTCTCTCTCCTCCAGAGCCCAACTCCGTCCAATCCTTCCAGGCCTCCCCAGATGTTATTTGACTCTTATTAGCTTTAATAGTTTAGTAGTTTGCACAGTTAGAGGGGAGGGATTCTCGGCATGCCTTAATGATGACATGCCTTTACTGTATTTATTAACCTCTCCTGATTACTGACAGGATCGACAGCATTCAACAAACATATTATTGAGTAAATTAGATGACCTTGAACCGATGGGAATGTAAAAATATTGTACATGTTTTTCAGGCCTACATTGTTTAAGTATTTGTTAGAGCCATTTTCAAATAGCTCTTTGATATTATTGGGGATTTCTGGAGCTACTTAGTTTTTATAAGCTCAGTCTATTCAAAATTTCCATTCGTAATGAAGCCATTTGCGGCCAAAGGTTTGGTTTGAAGATTTTCAAGCAGTTATGAGTTAAGAAGATTTTTCTAATAAGAGGACGATCAGATGGCCCTGACGATGAATTTTATGGCGGATGGGGGCATGTTAATTATTAACAGTGCGTTACATTTGAAGAATATTCACCAGGCGTGAGATTTAAAAGAAGCTAATGTTTCACTATCAAACCGTTTCATCCAATCTTCCTAACAGATCTGTGTGCCGACAAGAGCATTAGTTTCCAAGCCCGGCACTGAAAATACGACTGCTTTTCCCTCATCGAAAGTAGTCATGGTTTGTCTTTAGGGCCAAATGTCTCTTTTGTGACTGGCCATTGGTTTTAAGTGGCCTGTGCATTTTTCATAGGGCAGTACTGAAGGTCTTGTCACTCTGTTAAGGCTAAGGCTTATTCAAATGGTAGGAGGAACGAACGACGTAGGTGTTTAAATATTCATTAGATATAGCAACACACCACGGTGTGTGTTAATTAACGAAACAGCTACATGCTTTAGATGGGTAAGGGCATTCAACGTACACTAATGTAACAATATGATTAAATCAAAGTGACTGATTAACCTTCTCATCTCCAAAGATGCTCCAAAGTAGCTTCACTTTCCAAGCCACTTTTTGTGTGATAGTATGATCCAAGTAGCAGAGCAGGCCTTACAAAAGGTAAAGGTGCTTTTATTGTCACATACACATACATGTAGTCTGCATTTAACCCATCCCTCATGGGGCAGCCGCTGTGCAGTGCCCAGGGACCAACTCCTGATTGTTGGCAGTGTCACTGGCCAGATGGCACTGACTGGAGAACAAAACTAACATGTTTTTTGATAGTGAGGGAAACCGGAGCACCTGGAGGAAACCCATGGAGACACGGGGAGAACATGCAAACTGCACACAGAAAGGCCGGGACCTTCTTGCTGTGAGGCCACAGTGCTATCCACTGGGCCACCATGCTGCCCTAAGGCGTCTGTTGAAACGGTACTGAAAACAAGCAGCAAAATATTGAGACATGACATTTCTATTCCATCATCACTAGTATAGAATCTCTTTCCAATGTCTGCTCAGATCTCTATGAGAGTTATTATTCCTCTTGCTGCAGGACTTCTGTCTACCATTGCATATACCCTGTCCTCCATTTTAGGTTTAGGCTTATTCACTTTTTTTGGTGGAATATCTGGAGCATTTATGAAAGCCTCATAAAATATTTACATATACGCATTAACCACTGAGAAAATTAAGAAACCAAAAGTGTTATTAACCTATAGTAATGTAATGTCTACTTCCTTCCAACATAAAAACATAAAAGGTCCTAAATTATTTTTGCACACGAAAGCATTCTGTAGCACATTATTGTAATGTATGGTAAGGAGGCTGTCCCTTGCATTGATTATCTAAATTTTAATATAACATTAGGTTTCCCTACATCTTATCATTATGTTAGGCTTTTAATGCTGGGATTAAGTGCAACAGGAGATGTTTTATGCCTCCAGAAATAAACCATAGAGCAACCATATTTATAGAACTGTGATTTGCATGGGGGGAGTTCATATATTACAGTAGTTATAAATTAATATAATAGTATAATAAACATATAGAGCACCTTCAAAATGCATAAAGTGCAAAAGTAAAATCAAAGCAGAATACTCAGTTCATTAAACATGTGATGTGTAGGAAGGGTGGAAGCTCTGCAAGTTATCTGACCATATGCGGGTGTACCATGAATAAATTAGAGGTCATAGTGAGTATATCTCATCTCTGCCCGCTTTAATGACCCTGTCCCTCCATAGATGTATTTGATCTGTAACACTCAAACATTCAAATGGAACTAAATGTGTTTCAATTATTCAAACTTGGATTCAGGCGAGGTTGTATCGTGTTTGCACTCGTCGACAAACAGGGACCGGAAACCAGCTCTAATCTCCAGGAGGCCCTAGGCAAACAGAGGCCTGGGAGGCTGCTAATTTCATAAATCCTGGCATTACAGCAATAAAGACTGTATACAAATATTTTGTTGAAACTTTTCTCATTTTTGTTAACAATATAAAGAAAATGTGGCAAATACCCTTCTTATAAGCTTGCACTGATGATTTGAGCAGCAACGTTTATTTAGTAATGTCAAAGTAGTTTTTATAAATAAATACTCTTCCAATTAAACATGAATTACTTTACTGAATGTTATCTGTAAAATACAAGTATTAAGATGTATCCACAGACATGAATACCAGGGAGAAACAGACCTGAAGAGTTACCTCAGAAATACAAGTATTAAGATGTATCCACAGACCTGAATGTAAGGGAGCAACAGACCTGAAGAGTTACCTCAGCTGAAGTGTGTCAAACGGGCTCACATTATTCAGCAGGGCAGAACGAATGCAGGGTTGGTTTATGGATATGTCTGTGTCTGATGGTCTTCCTCTCTGTCATCTGCTGGATAAATATCTGACCGTTCAGGTATACTGTAGTGATTAGAATACATTTATATTCAGATTTTGAGTTATTATCATTATGTGTTTTTTCAGGGTTGTAAAATAATGGCTAAAGTTTTCATTTTTAATAGTTTTTCAGTCACACTAATTTATTCAACAGCATTACAAACCTGAAAACATCTGAAAACGCTTAATGAAACTTACAGACACATGCAGAGTGCCCTGAGAAATACAGCTTTGATTGGAGACTGTATGTCACCATTGCTGTGCGGCAGAGGCTAACCCTGACCATTAGGATTACTGAGTGCTTCATCATTTACACCTAGGCCCTGCACTGTTAACATGTGGCTCAACACTCACAGGCAATGCCTGAGAGCAGGGGTGGAGATCCCTGGTCCTGGAGAGACATCCCTGCATGTTCTAGATGTCTCCCTGCTCCAACACACCGGATTCTAATGCATGGGTCGTTAGAAGCCTGACAACGACCCATGCATTAGAATCAGCTGTGTTGGAGCAGGGAGACAGCTGAAACATGCAGGACAGTGGCTCTCCAGAACCAGGGATCTCCACCCCTGACTTAGGGAATATAATGAATATCAGAAAAACTCTGATCAAAACTGGTGGAAGGAGACACACTATAGGAGAGGTAAAGGAGCGGAGGGACACAGGACTAGAGAAAACAGGAGATGAGACTGAGAGCTGTGCCTGGGAGTGTTCATGCTCCCAGGTAGGAATGCAGAAGGGTACAATATGGTCAATGCATGCAGCAGTTGAACCGATATTGGAAGACGCCGTCAAGTAAGTTGGGGGTCTGACACACAGATAAAGTAGATAGTGAGAGAGAGAGAAAAGAGAGAGAGAGAGGGTTATCCATGATTTAGCGCCTGTGGGCCCTTGAGATAATGTTTGCCGGCTTCACGCTGCCGTGATTGCTGGCACAGGCTGAGGCCTTTCAGCTCATTTCATCATGAAGGTCTTAATGATGCCCGGACAACGTCCCTTGGCTCTGGACCTCCAGAGATGCCAGGCAGGGCCTAGCGTTGGGTTCAGGCTGCAACCAGCAGCACATGGTTCCCGGGATGGTTTTTCCTGGGAAGGAATGGGACGGGGGGTTTGGGGTGTGGGAGAAAAGGTAAGGGGGAGGGTTATGGGAAGAGTTGCTCCAGGGTGACCTGGGGGACCCACTTTGTCCCGGGGCTGTGTGAAAAGGTCATCGCCAGAGAGGAGTACCCACAGGCACCTGCTGCAGGGCATCTGGAGGGAGAGTTGTTTTTGTTCAAACAGGAAGTGGCAGGCTAAGAGGAACCTGTCGGTCTAAAGCAAGCATGTCTTCCTCTCATACAGAGAGAGGTGTTTCTGTTTGGGACGCATGCTTTAAAAAGTTGTGTGTGTGTGTGTGTGTGAGCTCGCTGCAGTACATTGTGAGGCTAGATTGACCTGACGGCACTGCTCCTCGTCGGCACGGCAAAGCGCGTGCCGGGATATAATCCCGCCCGCGCCCACGGGGCCTGTACGTTGGCAGAGTGGGTGCCTCCGTAATGAGAGCCCCCTCTGGGGAGGGTATGGAGAGGGGAGGGGGGGTTAGGGGGAAGAGGTAGCAGAGGGCCGGAGTGACCTGTCTGTTCACCCCGGCACTGGCCTTTGTACAGAGTTAATGATGCCACTAATATGTTCTTTAAAGACCACACCGTGATTCATGGCTTTCATTAGCTCTCTGTGCCCTGCTGACTTTCTCCCCCTTAACACCCCTACCTCTCTCTCTCTCTCTCTCTCTCTCTCTCTCTCTCTCTCTCTCTCTCTCTCTCTCACTCACTCTCACTTTCTCACTCACTCTCACTCTTGCTCTGTCTCTCTTTTTAATGATGGCCTGGAGACGAGGTGGCACGCTTGACCCTTAATCATAAGAGAGAGAGAGAGAGAGAGAGAGAGAGAGAGAGAGAGGGAGAGGGAGAGAGAGAGAGAGAGAGAGAGAGAGAGAGAGAGAGAGAGAGAGGGAGAAAGAGAGAGAGAGAGAGAGAGGGGTAGAGAGAGATAGATTGGTAGGGGTGTTAAGGGAGAGACAGTCAGCAGCCCAGCAGAGAGTTGGGGTGAATAAAGGTTGGTGATGAGAAGGGAGGGCTTAAGGAGGCACAAGGAGGGGTCATACAGTAGCAAGAAGAAATCACATTGCTGTTCATAATATCTTTGCAAACAAATCATCACAAATCTCATCATTACGTTTTATTGTGTGTGTTTATCATTAATGATTAATTAATGTGTAATGCTACACAGAGAGCTTCACACCTGTTACTGTACTGTATATAGCTTGGTTTTAGT
Organism: Amblyopsis rosae; assembly: GCA_025399935.1. Lineage (NCBI taxonomy): Eukaryota > Metazoa > Chordata > Actinopteri > Percopsiformes > Amblyopsidae > Amblyopsis > Amblyopsis rosae. The sequence continues at coordinate 2,033,398 of JAODTR010000001.1, read as the reverse complement.
CACATGGAGAATTGTTGTAATGTACAGTATTTGTTAGCAGTTGTTCGCATTCCTGCCTAGGGTTTTTCCAGGAAGTCCAGGTTCACACTGGAAACTCTTCAATCCCCTTACTGTTTACCTTATAGCATAGGGCAGGCTACTACTAGCAATATAGCATGCATGGTTGATTCTTATGGTTATTTTGTCTTACTGAGCATGTGTCCATTGGAAGATGCATCTGTGTATTTGCTTATCAACTAGAAAGCTTAAAAATGTAAAGATGTCTTACATGACTGATGCACAAGCAACTTTTACCACCAACTGACTGATTGTGTGAGTTGGTGTTTAATATACATGGACCTTCTTGTGCTGCTATAAATTACTCTTGTTTACCAGTGTCAGAGGGGACCAGGCAGATTGGCACTGTACCAGGGTGTTTTCTTTGGCCGCTAGTGGGAGAGGTGAATTTGAATAATTCACATGCGCATGTGACGATAAGACACACCGTGACTGTGTTGTTGCTGTTAAAAATGCAAAGGAGAACATGCAAGTCCCTGGCCTCTGGCCACAACCTCCTGAACACACGCACGCACAAACACACACACACACACACACACGCACGCGCAAACACGCACGCGCACACGCGCACACACGCACGCACACAGAGTACACCTGTGGCCCATAAGGGCCTTCTTGTGATGAAGAGCAGATGTTTTCTCAACTGGGGGCATGTCTCTAATGCTCCTATATCTACCATGCTTCAATCCCCCCCCCACCACTTCTTCTTCTGGTCTCCATCCAAGCCACCCATTTTTCTACAGAGTAAAGACAGATTAGGGTGTAATCCTCCGCAATTTGGGTTGCAGCCGGTTGGAGAGCTCCGTACGTAAAACGGGATCGACACTTAGCTCCACTCCCATTTGCCAGAGATCAGGAGGTTAGGCCGGCCTGTGATTGAAGGGAGGCACGCACTATGGCAATGTTTGGAGAAATAAAGATATTGAATTAACAGGCACCACTGCCAGGGCTAGGTTAGTATTATTATTATAGTTTTATGTTTGTAATACCATGTATACATGCCAATACAGTGAATGTAATTATTATATTAGTGTTATTTGTATCTTTGACATTGTATCTTATATAAGGGAGTTGTCTTTAGACCTGCTGGGAGGCTGTATTAGACACAGAGGCCAGCTAAGGAGTATCTTTTCGGAAGGAAAGCGATACACCAGCAAATAGTGTCAAGTAGCTGTCATATCCCTGTACGGTTTATTTAAGTTGACAGCCTTACTCATTTATAGTCTGATAGGAATTGTTACACACCACAGGCATTGTCCGCAGTGTTCTTTTAAGCCTGTCCAAACCCCCACTCCATTGATCTTAGGACAGGTGTGAAATACACTGCTGCCTGCATACACCAGTCCTTGGGTCAAGATATCAAGAACTTGTGGGTCAGAATGTGAGATTTTCCCCCAACGAATACAGTTATCGAAGTAGAAAACTATGGTAGTAGCTAGTGGAACTTTCCAGTCTTATTTAAGAAGACCTTGCCCGTTAGATGTTTACCCAGTTTTCCGGACCAATATTACAGACGTTTCAGTCTATAAATGCAGGAAAATCGTGGTCTTGTGGGATTACCCAGAAGCCCTGGCAAATTCCTGAAACATTGTAGAAAACAGGAAACACCAACGGTGAAAAACAGCAAATCCGTGCAACAATCAAGCGTAGCGCCTCTCTCCCCAACTTCAGCTAGTTGCTCTGGCATCTCACCGCGAGTTCAAAGCAGTGTGATGTTAATGAAGGTCCCCGTGTACAAAGAGAAGCTTATGTAAATGTTACCTCTCCAGATGTTCTATAGCTCTCAGAGCAAAAGCCCCAACTAGCCCCCAGCCACACACTAGCAGTTAGCATTTAGACAAACCTTTGTACCTTCTCTTGCCTATAGGGCAGTCAGTTTGGCGCTGCCTGAAAATCAATATCTGCTGCTAATGAAGTTTAGCCACACATTTTAATGAAGAACCAATTTGCATTTAAAAGTAACAAGAGGGGAAATAGGTTAATTTTTCCCCATTACATGTCTTATTCAGTATTTAAACAGAAAGCGAAGGGCACAGGTTGTTTTGCACAGTACCCTTGGTGTTTGGAGCTATATGGTAATTAGATCTTATACATATATGATTTGTACTGTATGATCTGTGTAGAGTATATGCATGCCTGTTGTGTCTAAAGACGCTGCTATTCATCACATCCATGAAAAGTTGAGTCCAACTTAACATTCAACAGCATGCTCATAAATGACGATGATCAGTCTCTTGAGGCTGAACTTTAGATTTAAAGACTCAAATATTGTTGTACCTTACTGCATGTGTTGTTTCCATGTCATCAGTATATTTAGTTAGTCAAAAAGGTTATGATGTATGTTTCTTTCCATTTACAGTCATTTCTAATGTAAAATAATTGATGAGGTAATGCTTTAGTTCTTGTCCCAAACTTAATTCATTCTGCCCTTGGTTGTCTATTTATATCTCCCCTCATGCCAATTGGGTGTCTGTCTGCTTTACATGTTTGTGTTTATCTCCCCCCTCTAATTTCATCTTTATACATCTCTCTCTCTCTCTCTCTCTCTCTCTCTCTCTCTCTCTCTCTCTCTCTCTCTTCTCTGATCAGATCTCTTGTCCTGTTTTGTTCTGTTCATTTTGTTAGTTCGGTACGACCGCTTGTGTGTGTGTGTGTGTGTGTGTGTGTGTGTGGCCCGCAAAGTATTAGTTTTGGTCTGAGATGCTGGTGGGCTTAGTGTGACATCTAGTGGTAGAAAGTCATATAGACCTACTTTAAATGTATAGCAGCGGGCCTATAGAATATTGTATTTTTAATTACCTGCTTTCTCTCATTCATAAGAGCCATAAACGTCTTTTTCTCACAAGGCAAGGCCTTGTACGAGCCCGCTTGGTGAGAATACGGTGTGATTCCTCCCCCGGCAGCACGCGGTGCCAGCTGTGGCGGGAAGACAGCGTAGCCTCCAGCAAGCCTAAAATGTGCATCAGAGAAAAACAGTTGTTTACTTTGTTTGAACTGCACTGTCTCACCCACGGGAGAGCGTAAGTGTGTGTACGTATGTACATATACTCTTGAAGTTATGCATCTTTCATGCCCAACTTGTGACAAAGGGACGGATGAATAACAACATCGCTTCATACCATCCCACGCCCCTCCTGTTGTCTTATTTTCTACATTTCTATTTCCTATTTCTATTTTCAACACCAACAGTGCCATCAACAATGCTACACCCCCCCCCCCCCTCCCCTCTCCTATCCTCTCCTCCCCTCCCCTCTTCTCTCCTCTCCCACGAAATTATTCATTCCCTGTGTAAAAGTTTCAGCAGGCCGTAAATTCCACATTATGTTTTTTCACTCCTGTTATTTTTTTCTTTTTTTTGTACTTCTTATAAACCAACAGCGCTGCTCAACTCTCTTTAATTGTGCAGCAGTTGGGGACGCAGATGCGCATGGATGCGACCTAAAGAGGTCGAGTTGGGAGTTGTGAGCGTACAGAGACAGTATAGAGGAGGATTTTGTCACTTAGTTAAAGTGGAGGCAGGGCCAGCTGGCCTCTAGAGTCTGCCTGTGAGTTTGTACATGTCTGTGTAACATATGGATAATTCAGCTGCATAACCCAGCAATGTGTTGTCATGAGTAACGTGTATGAAACAACTGGCTTAGTGCGGAACCAGCTCAGTAACAAAGTCGGACTCGTTCATTATTAAACTTATACAGAGGAATTGGTTCAGAAACATGCCAACACATCTCAGGCTGCTTTCAGGTCTGATAAGTAGAGTATGGCTAATGCTTAAATAAATGTAACAACTGAGTTTAGTAAATTAAGCACTGCACTATCATCGCACTGGAATTACAGACACAGACTTCTTGAATGACAATCCTAACAGCCAATGAATATTGACTTCCTCACTTCCGGAAAGTCAGTCGAGCTTACAAGGTTATATCTATCAGACGTTCAGCACAGAGTTGCTTATGTTATGTAGTGCTAATATATGGAAGAGGCTGAGATAGGCTGGAGGTAACTCAACAGCTAGGCAATGAGAGACAATGTCCATAGTGTATAAATGCCATAGACTGTATATATAAATGGACAAAACCTCCGTGACATCACCCATAGCTTTACTCAAGAACGTATTTGAACACTGCGCAGTGCTGGCTCTGGTCGTCGCCATCATTGCGTTACCTCACTCTGCCTGTAAATTCCACCATGCCCGCTATTCATTATAATGGGTAAAATGCATGGCTAATATTTATTTAACTCATGAGCTCTAAAGAATATTTGCCATCACCATAGAGGCCAAAACCGCATTTTGAACCAGGCTGTAAACATGTAAATTTTAGCTGTAAAGTCAAACATTTTAACATTGTAGTCTATGGGTATCGACTCCCTTTTGCAACCATCCTCAAGTGGCCATTCGATGAACTGCAGGGTTTGGCACTAAGGTGTTGTATTAATTTCTCAGCAGCGGAGGTTCCCACTTGGTAAATACATACTGTACAGGACAGACATGGTGAAAACAAAACAACAATCAGGAGTACAAACAAAACTATGCAGCTCGATCCAGAATGGCAAAAGTGTACTTCTTGGAACCCCCTCCCAAATATCATGACCAATGTCAAACGCAGACGGATGCACATCTGCAGAATGTGAATACTGTATAGCTACTTCCTTCAGTAGCCTCTCTGGGACACATTAGATGGTGCTTGTGTGGTGACAGGTCCTGTGTTTATGCCCACACTCATATTGCATATTGCAGATTCCATATGGTAATAAGAATATTGACAGTGTCAGTGTTATTGAATATGTCAATAACCCAAGGCATTCTCATATTCCACTGGTATTCAGAAAATTAGCATTCAGAATTCCAATATTCTGAATATTAAAATACTCTGGAATATTGTGCACATACAGTATCATATATATAGTCAAATTTCACAGGCTTGTGGAAAATGGTGCATTTCACAATATAGTTCAATTCCCATAATATCATACCTACATTCATACAGTAGATACCCTTCTTCCGGCCCAGTAAAACTAAACATAACCTATTGTTCAGGAACAAGATTGGGAGTAAAATATTCCCACTGTTTCTTAATTTAGATGTAAAATATGGTGTATACATTGGACATGTGAAATAATCTATGGAAATACTACACTGGGTTTATTTTATTTTTATAAATTGTTATCACATTACTATTAAATTAAGAATGTCGGATGACTATTGTATAATTGTTTTTGTAATTGACTCACAAGCATATACACCCAACCTCACACTAAACATACAGTATTATGCTCACTAGTGATTCTGACACACAGGGATCAAAGCAGTACAAACTCCTGGGTGGAGCGGGTCCACCTCATCTCATCGTCCCAGCTCTTTTAGACAGCGCACCTCTCCAACCCATGATAAATAAGTCACATGCAATATCATCATATGTGATTGAAGGGGCTTTGTAATGGAGGAGCAAGGAGCCCCACCAGATGAAGTCAAGTGTTGGAAAGAATGATTATTTTTGCTTCACTGAGGTCTTATTTCTCAAAGTGCCGCTAAAAGCATGAGAGACATATGTCACTTCGTGCACAGAGGAGGGCGTGACTTGATAGAAGACGAACGAGGCGACACGCCTCCCCCCTCTTTTCATTCCACCTTTTCTCAAAATCCTGAAAACGTCAAGTGGTGGCGGCCATATCTTCCACCGGGCCATGTCATATTTATAGTGGAGTGCCTACAGCCTTAGCTAATATTATGAGGCTCCACAGTGCCATCTATATTGTTTTACCCCGCGTTGCCCGCGGTGAGGAATAAATAAAGTGGCTTCCGCTGCACAGCTGCATCGGCAGACTGCATGCGCTTTGAAAGCAGCGCTCCACTATGTCCGGAGAGTGGAAACGCGCAGAGTGGAAGAGAGAGAGAGCGAGCGAGCGAGCGAGAGAGAGAGAGAGAGAGAGAGAGAGAGCGAGAGAGAGAGAGAGAGACGGGGGTGGGGGTTGGAGGCAGTTGAGTCCTGTCACTTTAGCTTGGGTGAATGTGGACGTGCATGTCAAGGCCGTGACAGGGGAAATGTGGCCGGCCTGTACATTAGAGCGAGGCTCAGAGGCAGCGCTGCTCTGGGGACAGGTTGTAATGCAGTCCCAGAGAGCGCTGTTCACCTGCTCACACTGTGAGCTTGTCTGGTGCCACACAGCCAGGGCCCCTGTCACCCAGCACAGGCTCCCACAAAGCCCTCATCCCCTTGGCAGGAGAAGACTTAGTCAGTGAGGAAGGAATCCATTTACAGTGTGTGCCTTATAACGTCTCCTTGACAATGCAGTGTTGGATTAGAGACATTTGGGCTGAATCATTTATAAAGACCGCCCCCCATCGCCCACTCCCCCCCCCCCCTAAGCATTTTACTCTAT
>JAODTR010000001.1:2001428-2014611 GCA_025399935.1 Amblyopsis rosae | reverse complement strand
TCCAGAATTACTGACTATGAACCACATTGCCAAGACAATAATACACCAATAACAAACAATATTCGTTAGAATGACTATTACTGTAAATATTCCAACCAAGTTTTCTAGACGACAGCCTAATTATTATCCTCTCCACAAATGACAGACTTAATAAGATGTCTGAATGTTCTCCTGCTGGAAAGATACGATAATATATGACCATACTAAATATTAGAAAATGTCCCATATCTATTCCTGGAGCAGTGTTTGTCCACTATATTCCTGCTAGACTACAGTTAATCATGTTGTTCTGTTTCTTAATTAGCAGAAATGCAAAGTGTCTTTGTCACCTGTGGACAGCCAAGAGGGCTAATTTGGGCTTTTCACTAATTGCCACGGTAACGAGCCTCCTGCGCCTCTCGGCTGGGGTGGGTGGCAGGGATAGGATAGCAGCAGGAGGATGGAAGGAAGGATGGAGGAAGAGAGACAGTTCTCCTCGCTCGCGGCCGAGGTGTGAAAGAACGCGGCAGGCCAACAGAACACAGCCTGGAGGAGTCCAACAGCAGGGTGGCCGACAGCCTGCGCTGTGAAAAAGCCCCAACACCCATCTGAGAGGGAGGGACAGTGAGCTCTGGCCAGCTTCGCTCTCGCAAGTGCTCATATCACAAGTCGTTTGGCGATATACTTAAAAAAAATAACGTTTTTGTTATTACCTGTTAATTGTGGTGAAGTTCTTTTTGGGTGCTGACATTATGCATATTAGGCTTTGGTTATTTGGCAATTAGTTATAATAATGCGTTTATTGGAGACACGTTTTTGCTTTAGTGGCAGCATGTTGTGTGTGTGTGTGTGTGTGTGTGTGTGTGAGAGAGAGAAAGAGAGAGAGAGAGAGAGAGAAAGAGAGAGAGAGAGAGAGAATTTACTGAACTTTGTAGTATTATATACATTATTAACAAGTTTGTAAATTGTAATAAACACAAATGTCCCACAGAAAGTACATTTCTAGCATTTAGACATCACTATTATAGCACATTTATTTAGAAAAATAAAACTGACATTTTTTTTAATTTTAAGAATATTATTTTTTTAATTTTAAGAATATTAAATATTATGCAAAGGCTATGTATAATACATTTCTCATGGATTCTACATGATATGGTAATTTCTAATTTAATAATGTAACTCAGATTGCAAATGAACAATTTTGACGCACTTTATTTTTGGCGAATTCGTAGCAACTGCATTAGGCTATTATTATTTAATAGATATCAGCCATAAAGCATGGGGGCACCTTGTCCGTAAGATGCTCTGGTCGAGCTCCTAAAATGTGTATGTGAGCGCGCACTAGTGTGTACATGTAAGCGTGTGTGCGTGCGTGCGCGCGCGTGTGTGTGTGTGTGCGTGCGTGCGTGCGTCTGCTCTGCTGTTGCTGCCCTTTGATCCCTGCATTAGTGTTAGTTAGGGGCTCGGAGACACACTTGCACCGAGAGCAGCCATAGTCAAGACACGGCAACAACAACAGCGGCACCTCCTCCGCCTGTGTTCCTATTCCCAACAATACACTTTAAAACGAGCAAAGCCAGGTGCACGACCAAGTCCCTGCCATCACTCGCGCCCACAGTCTCAATGGGAAAAAACCTTTTTTCTTCTTATCCCTAAAACAAGGACGAGAATGTGATAAAAAGGGGGGAAAATGCCAAGGAGGAAGCAGGAGCAACCCAAGCGCCTGCCTTCACGTAAGTCGTTTACAAATTGTGCAATTTTAATGGCTCTTCGTGTGTTTTGCGCAGTAGTTTAGGGTTAAAGAGGTGAAACAGACAAAGACTCGGCGTAGGTTATTTCTCCTTTTTTAGGTCCGAGCGAGGCAGCCATGTTGTTGGCGATGGGTAACGTTAGCTAGCCAGTGAGTGCATAAATGATACGTGCCTTTATTAGAGTATGATCGATAAAGGTCCCGTTACGTTAAAGGTTGCGGTCAGTTGGCATATGTGTGGGTTGTGTGTGCACGTGTGAAAAATTATTGCCGACCATTTTCGTTTATCTATCCGCGCAAGCTAGTCGCTTTCGGGGTAGAAAGGGGAGGATCTGAGATTCTGGCCGCAATAAAATGAAGGGTCAGTCGGATCAGACAAGGCAGACTCTAGGCTACCAGTGCCCTAGTGTTCCGAGTTAGCAATAGCGCTATCTAGCAACGCTCGGTAACTTAATTTCCCGGGTAATAAACGTGTAACTTTGCCTTGCAGTTAGCTCCAAATCGCTGACTGAATTGGTCGCGGTTGCTTGTCGTCGACTTTAAAAGTCTGGAAAGAATTTTTAAGCAAAGGTATTTTTCAACCCCTCCCAGTTCAGAGGGGTTGTCTGCATGCGGGCTATGTCAAAGCCATGGTCGGTCACCTGAAGTTCAGGGTTTTTTCCTTTCCTTTTGCAGCTATTCATTGCAGACATACTACGATCAATAACGCTGGTAGATAAAGGAAATGGCAGCAGTCTATACCATCGTTTTTAATTACGAAACGGTAGCCATTTAGAATCAGCATGCAGTCAATTTTTTAAGGAAATCGAAAATACACGCTGCGTAGCTTGGATGTTGGCATTGTGCTTTTATCAGTCCAAATAATATAAAAATGCTGCAATAACATGCTTCGGCCGCTAGAGGATTGCTTACTGTATGTGGATGTTATTATAGGAATTGCCCTGTGACATTTCTACTCTTGAAGAACTTTACTAATGCACGCATAAGCATCCATATTAATAAGTTGTATATCAATGCTAATATCATTCATAATTAAGGTGATTACATTCAATTCAACAACTAAAATATATTTTGACATTTGTCTTAATTCCTCCAAATATAAACATTGCCAGCTGCTGAGCGTTATCAGACATGATCAAAAATCTTACTTACAGTTTGCTGACTTTTGTATTTGCACTAAAATGTGTTTGAGTATAATGAAGACAACTTGAACTTGTTAGATATACTGTACATGGTCTATTTTTTATTATGAAAACTGCATATAATCTTTATATTTATATATCCAGACATAATTTCTGTATTTCGACACGTGATACCAATATAAGAGCTTTATCAACATTTACTGATCAAGCGCTCAGGTGTTTGACCCAGGTTTGAACCTGGAGAATTGCAGTGGCTGGCTGGGAGGCATAGGGGTGGGGGGGTGGGGGGGAGAAATAAATAACCCCCACTGCTCTGAGTATTTCAGCCACTTTGAACTTCACAAAATAGGGTGATGTTTTAGCCCCAACTTTATTTCCATTTACTCTGCTTCATTTAGAATGCCATCCATTAAAGTTTTTTTTTTCCTTTTTGTGCACAGTTGCATAGTTATTTTAATTGTTTATCAAAGGGCAGTGTTGAGTCATCTTGAAACGCAGGGAGCCGTGTGTTATTTACATGTCACAGATGCCTGCCTTGCTGAAGTTTCATTGTTAAATTGTGACATTAGCCTTGTGAATACTGTATGCATTATGTAAAATAAGTGAACTATGGGAAACATATATAATAATATACCATTATATTTTTGGTTTCACATAAGAACATAGTTTTTACTAACAATGCATGACTAAAATGCAATAAAAATGATCACAACTCTGCTTTCTCTGAGAGTGATTAAAGCTAACACAATCACCAGCACTGTCAAGCTCTTCTATAACGTAACTGTCATACAAAAACCTTCCCATACATCACACATCTGTGTGTAGCGTAGACATTGTAATAAACTCCTATACAAAAAGCTTCCTTTTGATTTGAAAGTTTTGCCTCACTCTTCAATCAACAAACTGTCACAGGAAAGGATGAATTTGTCAAAAAGCTTTTTGTTCTTTGTTTTGTATCCTCCCATTCTAGAATGGAAGTGTCACCTCACTCTAGTTGCTGTCAGGCTGTATATGTTTTTATCATTCAGCCAAGAACACCTTAGTGTTGTGCACTGCTCACCAGCAAGCACAATATCAAACTTCAAATCTCTTCATCTGTGGTGGAAGAGGGCAAGCTAATACACTGCCTTTAATTCTAGAGGTGCTTTATCTTAGCACAGATATATCTCTTGTGTTGTCTGGTCTTTGCTATCCTAGCACACAGTCTTTGGCATACCTTGTGAGAGGAGGCCATGCGTGCGTGCGTGTGTGTGCTTGCGCGCACGTGTGCGTCTGGGTACGCAAGCTGGCTATGGAGGTCACAGTACAGTATGGCGCCCTCGCTCATTGACAAGTAAACATGACCTTTGGCGCCACAATGAAAACTGCCATTCTTAATGACCTTGTTATGTGTGTGCGTTATTGTTAGTATAATTCAGTTTGTGTATTACTGAGTGCTAAAAGGTAGGCTGAAATTGTATGTCTAAAGCCTACTTGTCTTTTAATTAAAATGTATATGTATTATTTCACAAACTTACCTGTTGTGTACTTAGTGTTTATATCTATTTGCATAACTATTGCAAACTATATGAATCACCTTTAGATGGGGCTGAACGATTTTGGACAAAAATCGAATTGTGGTTTTTCTGACAGATTGCACTTTGATTTGCGATTTATATATTTTTTTTAAGTTAAGTTCAATATATATGCAACATATTTAAAACATGTTATCCTAGAAACTTCCCTGCTTGAACTATATTTCCTGGTGTCTGTGCACCTTTAAAGGCGCAGTTCTTTTTGTTTTATAATGCTTATGGGTGATCGGCCAATCAGTCGGAACTAAAGCCGGTTATCCACGCTGTTATTTACACAGACGCGGACACAGACGCACATAACAACATCATGGACTTGATCTAGCTGTGATTTAACGCTGCCTGAGATTGTAACGTTCTCATTGCCGCGAAGCATGTCTGACTACAGAGTTCCCTTCCCCATTCCCATTTGGCATAACCTAACATTGTTCATCTCAGTAAAAGAGTAGGCCATAGACACTACTTGTCAAGTAGTTTTTTAAACAATGCATCTTGTGAACCGAACACTGGCTACCTTGTTAAAGTCTCTTTCGCCCAGCACGTTGATTTGGCTTGCACAATAGTTGGACGGCCGCGCACAAGCGTGCTAATAGGGTCCCTGTCGCCAACTTCCTGGGAAACAACCACGACATCAGGCACTCCAGTATGTGTGGTGTCCGTTGACCACTTTGCTTTTCTCTGTTATTACACTACATTTTCCGACGTTGCTTCTAGCTCAGTGGAGGCAATTTTTCAGCAGAGCTCCCACGAATGTTTCACGTGTTGTTGTTGATGGGCGTGCCGGGTAGCCATGCTACATACCATAGAAATATAGTCGTCTTGAATTTCAGAGCATGACTGGTAGACCTAGAGGAGCACCGTGCTGATTAATTAGAATTACCGCCAAACAAGGGTGACAGCATGCATATACAACCATTGACGCTACAAAAAAATACTGGGTCAGATGCGCATATAAATCGCATGCTTTGCGATATGCTAATAGCATTGGTTCAAATCGCAATTTCAGTTTGAAAGCGATTAATCGTTCAGCCCTACCTTTAGACCAGGGCTTAGTAAACAACAAGTATTATTTGTTAACCTAAAGTGACTTAGTTGGCATGTTGTTAAAGCAGTTTTTTTAGCTACCAGTCTACTGAAGAAAAGCTGACTAGTCCTCAGCTCCTTCCTACATTTGGTATAGCATCATATGAAATGGGGGGGGGGGGGTTAGACCCTTTACACATACTTGCGCTCCCTCTCACCAGCCAATGGCTGACTGTCTGTGTGGCTCTCTACCTTACTGTAATGGTGGGTCACTGGCTGCCTTCCACTTGCTATGATTATAATGACCTTGGCGGGGCTGGGGCTTGAAAACATTGGATTAGGGGGAAAGGAAAATGAGGGGAGGTTTCCATTTCGCTCTTGGCATCAAATTTGTGGGGAATTTCTGCCAAGAATCCCCCCACCCTGCAAGCGCCATGTTTCCCCTCAAGTTGATGAGGCTCGGGCTCTCTCACAGTGTCGGCCGAGTGGAGCTCAAGCGAATAATGATACACAGGCTTTCACTTAGAAATAAATGAAAGCGCAGGGAAATATGGCGGGGGCCTTTTTCACGATATACTGACGTAGAATGTGTAGAAACCTGTAGTCATTCACATTTAGCAGACCAAACTGGTTTTGTCTACTATATGTTGTGAATGAATTGATAATTGGAAGCACTGAGGCTGAAGTAACTTAAAAGAAGGTGGATGGATGAAGGTTTTAGTGATCTAGGTTTTTAAGGGACTGGCTTTTTAAGGAACTGGCTTAAGTGTCAGTGCACGGATCAATACCCACATTCAAAAATTAGCTTACTTCCAACTTTTCCATCATGCATGTGGGGTTGTACACAGGCATAAAGTATCTCTGTTGTCTTGAACTAAATAAGCTTTTTTTTCTTTTCGTGAAGAACTAGATATTTTTTCTCAATCCTATTGTCTGCTTTAAATTGTGAATATATACTTCTTAACTGATAGTGTTTACCATTAGCAGCTGAGCAAGTGTGTTGCTTGCATCCTAACACTATGGTTATTGGGGAATTTCTGTTGGTCTGTTAAAGTTAATCTGTAAAGGAAATATGGTATACAATATTATGCAAGTCAATGAAAGTTGGAAGAAAAACAACTTTCATTTAATTACGTATGTAGTATGGCCAAAAATGGATTGAATTGTATGAAATTTGGAGTTAGGTAGCGTCTAGAGCATGCACTATAGTGTTTTACGGAAGCTATTAAGATGATAAATTGACGATAGTTTTTTGTTCCCTGTCAAGGTTGTAAGACGAAATGAAGTCTGGTATTGTAGGTTACATTGTAGTAAATGTCATACACCACTGGCAACAGAACTGATGCAAATGTAATAAGAATATTATATAGTTGTCCAGGGATCTGCCAATATCATGTTGAGTTTTACATACTTAATTGCTTATGAGTTGCTTATTTAAATATCATCTTATATCTGTATAACCTTAACTTAACCTTATCCTTATATCCTTAACTTATGTCCTCTGAGACGTGTTTTTTATGCTTTGAATTGAGGTATTCCTCAGTACAAAGCATCCACTCTACAAAGTGTATCTTCTGTATAATGCAGAACAACACAGTGGTTGGCTACCAGATATTTGAAAAAGCCTCAGATACAGCACCTCCGTAGCACCTACCTGCATGCATGCCTGACCTCAACCAGACCACCCTCCCCCCCACCCTCACTCCCCCGGTGTGTGGTGGACGCGTCTAGGCCTTGGTAACGATTTTCCCCATGTTGACAAGTCACAACATGGAGATCTACAGCTCGGAGAGCAGCCCTTTGGCTACGCAGTGCCCCGCTTGCACTGAGTAATAGCAATCTCGCAGGAGTAGCCGGCTTTCAGCTGGCAGCAGTTCATACGGAACAGCTCGCCGGTGCAGCTGGGAAAGACAGCGTGGAGGGAGGGAGGGGGGAGCGGTGCGCCGCTGGTAGAGGTGGTTGTATTGGTAGCGGTGGAGATGGAGGGAGGAAGTGGGGAGGAAATGCTGCTAAGAGCTATGGGCGCTTTCTCTGTTGTTGTACCACACAAGTGCATCCAGGCCCTGCAGGACAGGCCTTTAACAGGCATGAGACATGGAGAGCATGAGAGAGTGGGGGTGGGGTGAGGTGGGGTGTTAAATGTTGGGGGGGGTGGAAGAGGAGGTCTGGGATGCTGAAGCCAGCCAGTCATGCTCGACACCCGCTCTAAACAGCAATGTGATTTGTTGTCTCGGGTTTTACTGTTGAAAAGAGGGAATTACATTGAGAATTAAAGAGCTCCCTCAGTGGTCTCAGAAGGAAGACCTTTTGCCTGTGGGCTGTGAAAAGATGCATGAACATGTGGAACATGCCTATCTGCTTCATGCAATTGGGATGGGGAATTCTTTCTTAGTACCATTAAAAAAAAAAGATATATTTTTTTGGCTGAGGTTGGCATAATATATTTTTATGGTCAGGTCCTATTGATTTCACTACTGCCTTGGTCATGGCCTTTTTTATTATTCGGAAGTCTTTGGTGGTTCAGTGGAACCTACACAAGTACTGTACTGTATGTCCCACTGCTAGGGGGGTCTTTTACAGTGAGATAACCTCACTTCCTGTGTGGGTGTTCAAAGGGCAGGAGGCCTCTTACACAGACAGGCAAACATTTTTGAGGTGTGCCGGTCAGATAAAATTCTCTCAGACAATGTATCTACTGTATATATGCAGCTAAAACAAAAATACAGGGTCTGTGCATGTTTGCCATATGTGAGAGCTTTTTGGATCATTTTGATAGGCATATATATTAAACATGCAGGGAAGCATGGTAGGTGGAGAAGGAGGGGGTTGAGCACAGAATAGCAGCACAGCTCTCTAGGGAAATAATATATCACCTTTAAAGAGAAAGTGGAAGTGCTTGGCTGCAGGACAGAAATCCAGGGAAGTTAAAATCATTGATGTGCAGTCATCATTGTGAAAGCATGGTCAAGGCAGTGCAAGGTTATTTATAGGATCAGGATAGGTCGGTGTTCAGAGTGACCAGACAGAAAAGTCCTGGGTTTGATCCCCCGACATGCCTGGCATGCCTGAATGCATCCTTGAGGTAGATGTCTAGCCCCTTCATCTGATTGTACTCACGAAGTCACTTTGGATACCATCTGCCAAATGACCTCATTGTATGTTTGGTGACTGCAAATGCAGGTGTTTGTGTGACATTTATTCTTGTATGGTGAAAATCAAGAGCCTCCATTCTCACAGTGTGGGCGTCGGAATATCATTGTGCGTTCGGAACAGGCAAAAGCTCAGGTGTCATCCATTTGTTGTTAGGGGATGTGATTTGTATTTTACATTTGTGATGCTAATGAGATAATCATATATGGACATTTTGTTCTGAGGAGCCGTGCAACCTTTTGGTTCCCCACAGACCCCCCCATAAGATGCAGTAGCCGTCAGTGCGGCCAAATGAAGACGGACAAAACAGAGTAACCTCTAACAAATCAAAGGTGCGGCTTCTGTGGAGAATTGAATCCAATTGCTCTGTGCCTGATTGCCCGGGTTCCCTCTCCCCACGAGTGTTTTGAATGGAGGCCATGTTGGTTCAGATTGCCGTGTCATTAATCCCTCGTACTCTACAGGGGAGTGGTCAGTGGCAGATGTATTTGCACTTCCTCCAGAAGGTTTTCTAGATTAGCGCAAATCCCCCCCCCTCCCAAAAAAAAAACGTTTAAAAACCTAATTTGGCACGCGCAGCCAGACTTTGTGCTCGTCGCTGGCCAAAGAGTGCCGTCCCCTCCCTCTCCATCTCATTCACTCAGATTTTCCTCTTTTTCTTTCTATTTTTTGGCTCCATCTATCCTACAATTCTCTGAGCTTACCTCTGTATCATTTTGGACAGGGCAGCGTAATTGTTTGGATACAGGGTAGGGTCATTTGCATGTAGTGAGCGGCCACTCCTCCCGTTTTAGCGGTCTGACCTTGTTGTGCCTGGCAGCCAGAAATGAGATCATCAGAAGAGTAGCGTGAGAACCTGACATCACACCACCTACCTAGCCATGGCTTTAAGTGATGGTTGTCATAGCAATCATTATGCCACAGAACAGACTCAGCGGGTGAGGGATTGCTTTGTATGCGGCAAGCGCCAGGTCACAACCTGGTTATGACAGAACAGATATGTCCGCGAGGGGCTGGCTTCGGCACACATGGTGCAAACACCAGTACGCGTCACACGCCCACTGCACCTAGGCAAAGACGGACTGTAGCTTTATCGGGGGATTGTCTTTCTACTTCCCTTTTTTTAATTGTTAAGAACGGAAAGCCAGGTATTGCTGTGAGGGGAATGGGGGAATGAGCAGCGTGTGGCTTGAACAATGCCTCTCATTCCCATCAGCTGCCCTGGCCAGCATTTAACATGGAGATTGGAAATGGAATAAGCTTTCCTCCTGTCCTCCCTGGACCTGCATGTAAATGAGGTTAGCGGTTAGCATTTCCTGCTGTGCCAAGGCAATTCTCCTCCCTCACGCCCTCTCCGTCTTTCCCCTTTATTTTCTTTTCTTACGTTTATTTATTTATTTATTTATTGATAATGGCTTAAAACGGCTCCTCCTTTTCCGGGGTAGGAACCAGGACCAGTCCTGATTAGTGTCCCTGTCCTAAGTGACAGGGCAACAGGCCCCGTTATGGGAGCTGCTGCCAAACTGCCATCAACCCAGCCAGTACCACTGGTTAACCCCCACCCCATCTTCGTCACTCCTCTGTGCTCCTTCACACCTTCTGTGCAGTCATTTCCGAGCGTCTCAAATGGGCATAGCCTATTCTCCCGTTCAGAGGCCTGGCGCATAAATGCACATATAGAACTTCTCTCGCTTGCCCGACCTATCTACCCCCTCTCTATCTCTCTCCCTGCTTCTGTTGAGCGGCTACCTTTGCCAATTGAGTGATTTACTAACAATACACTGTACACCCTCCCACCTTCCACTTTCCTCTCACTTGTTTCCCTCCCACAGTCATGTCTGTACATGGCTTTGGTGTACCAGAAATGCTGCTGAGCTGAGCAATGGCTTTTTTTTCTTCCCAGCACTAGTTTCAAAGCATGTATTCTTGTCTTCTAGAAAGGTGGTGGTGTGATGGGGCTAGGGCTGGGCAATATGGATCAAAAGCAATATCTCAATATTTATATATATATTAATATATCTCAATATTGTGTAAATGCTTATTGGCTTTTTATTTACAAGATTTTTATCACAATAAAGTGCAAATACAGCACATGGTTCCTCTGCCCGTTAACGAATTGTCAATCAAATTTTCAATTAAAAAAAAGTTTAATTTACAATACTGCAGTTAACACGAGAACAGACTGATCTGACTGGACAGACTGTACATGTACAGACGCTGAAGATGTACACAGCTTTGCACATTTCATGAAATATCTATTTAAATGAAATGTCTTTATAAAATAGATAACATTAACATAGGCTAGGCTATGTTCATCTACCTCTTCAGTTCAAAACAGAAAAAAGAGCAGTCTGGTGGGGCACATTTATAGCCTTGTGAGACTAGGCCTGCACGGTATACTGGTTTTAATTTCCCCGTATGACGTGAATTTTTCACATACCGCAATACCGTAGCACAGCTGAAACAGCTTTAATGCATATTGTTAAATGCTAGAATGCTACAGAACGCTGTTAATGATGTACTATTGAGTGGGGACCTTGTACCCTTCTTACAAACAAACAATTACATTAATAAACACAGTAAATTACCCACAACTTACTCTCTTTAACATGGCAAACAAGGCACACTACATTATGTAACAGCAATCATTGTCCATTATGCAACTGCATTCTGATAATGTGTCATACTGTGTGGAGCCAAAGCCTTTGAAATTAAAATGTTTTTATATAATATCCTGGAATTAGAATAACCCTAAACCACAAAGCTGTAAAGGCATGAAGAGAGAGAGAGAAGAAAAAAAAAAACATACCGTAAATTACTGTGAAATCGGTGTGTCTTCAAAAAATACCGTGATATCAATTTTTGCTAAAACCGCCCAGCCCTATGCGAGACCATCCTGATCTCGAAAGCTTCAGTTTGACTTTGCCTCGAGAATCAGTCAGGAGAGCTTGGAAATCGAAGGGATTCAGGCCTGTAAACCAAGTTTGTTGCCAATCAGCGTCGTACTGTTAATTGCAGGCGTGGTTTCGGCCACTTGAAAACAACTTGTGAAAACGAAAACATCTAGATAATACAATATACATAGCATCAATTTTATTAGAATTTATTAGAAGAGAAAACTGGCTTTTCCCAATGGAAAATATGTTTTCACTCTTCTCCCGACTTTTCTACCGCAAGAGTGGATAGCAACAGATTGCCCTTTTGAAATGTTTCAATGGACGGCGCCTCAGATGGATGTGTCTAACAGGCACAGAAATCATGGCGTGTGTCAGGTTAGCACATTTATGCATAGTATCAGTGAATTATTGTGGCTACTAATTACAGTTTTTGAGAAGATGGCCTCATAAAAGAAAATTGCAATATACAAGTGAATTAGACATGTACTCAAAATAAACTTTATGCTATCATATTTTTTTGTTTATTGTTAACAACCAAGTGTTGGTTACAGGCTACCTCAGAAGCAAGCTAGCTTTGTTGGTTGAATAACCAGTTGAATCTCTGAATATTTACAAGCAAAGACAAGCACCATTATTTTGTTAAGATTATAACACGTATGTATGGCTTCATCGATGTCACTTGCATTCTGCAGCAACTTTTAGCACGTACATTTCTTCACAGGACCTTGTTTGTGGTATGCCAACATACAAATTTAGCATGCTGCTGTCGATAATATTTTAACTGTCTGCATTTGTCTCACTCACTTGTCCTACAAGCATTAATAGTGTTCATCCTTCCGCTGTGTTCACTTTGAGGGGGTGTGATGCATACTGCAGATCTTGTCTCTACGTCTGTGAACAAAGTTGAGGTATGATTTTCTACTGTGCTGCCGCACACACGCATGTTTTTACATAGCGTAGTCATAAAAATACAGTAACTAAATTAAATTTTGCTTCAACTATGCATCGCGCGCACACACACACACACAATCAGTGAGAGTGGGATGGCTGAGGTGAACTGTTTTTGGTCAATTTGCAGTGATAGTAAATAATTGAATTGGGATTGTAATCTAAATTCATGTCTAATTGTGAAATGTGTATAATTACATCGTATAATAACTGACTTGCCAGGCTTGGGTTTCAGGAAGACAAATACCAACCAATATATTGTATTGGTACTGGAAAGGACCCATTTGTACTTGTGAACTCTCTCTCCCAAAAGCTAGATGCCAGTATCTGTGAAATACAGCATTCAGTTGTTACATTGGCAACAAGTGAGAAACTTATTTTCTGTAGCTGCAATTTTGTCTGAAGTTTTATCTCTTGTCGCACTAAGTTTGAAGTTTTGATATCACTTCTGTAACCACTATATACTCTGATCTATTAGAACAGGGGTGTCAAACTCATTTTCACCCCGGGCCACATTAGCATTATGGTTGACCTAAAAGGGCCGGTTGTAACTGTAAAACTGTATAACTAATCCATAACATATTAAATAACTGTCACTGCATTTGATTATTATTTATTGAGAGATGTACAAATATTTTACATTCATTAACATAAATGTACAAATATATTGAGGCACATTGCTCTGTGTTGTTATAACATAAATCTGTAATAAATCAGTAA
>JAODTR010000001.1:1986504-2001328 GCA_025399935.1 Amblyopsis rosae | reverse complement strand
AGTTAAGCTCTCGCGGGCCACATAAAATGACGTGGCGGGCCGGATTCGGCCCGCGGGCCTTGAGAATGACACCCGTGTATTAGAACATCATTGTTACTTTAACTATACCTGTTATTGGCCTGAAATCTAGGGGTTCTTTTTTTTTTGTTTGTTTTACAATGCATTAGTAAAGTACAATGCTGAAATACTCTTGTCAGCATAAGTAAAAGAGCAGTGAGTTTTGTTTTGTCTGGTCTACAGTATTAATACAACATAATCATACATGGCGCAATATAAAATCAGCTGTAATGTTTTTTTTTTGTGTAAAATTTGTATACTTTATTTGAGCATGACTGCTTTGAGTGGTCAGCATGGTGCTACAGTGCAGGAATATAATCCTTTAACCTAAAGACCTTGGTTTAACCAAGTGTCTAGAAGTAGTCACCTTGTTGAAGTGTCCTAAATCCTTACTAGCTCAGAGTGCTGGTGAGATTTATCAGTGGAAGATGCAAGCAAACAGTGTTTCAAGTTTCACGTTGCAGATCCATCACACCACATATAAAATGGGTTTATTGGGGGTTGCCCAAAATGATTGGCCCTACAGTGAGGTATTGTAAGCTAAACTGGTGCCATAGTTCAAGTATGCTCCCTCACACAGTCTTGAGTGCAGTGCCACTTTGTGGGGACCTTGACTTAAGTCTGAAGTAAAATTAATAATTAGTTTTCATCTCAATCATTTAAATTGTTTACTTACATATTGTTCAATTTTCTTCCATCTATTAAGATGTGCAGGTTTTAAGTTAAATAAAATGTTATGTTTACAGTATAGGCCCCCACCAAATTATTATATTTCAGATAAACTATTAGCATACTACGGACAGACTATAGTGTACTAAATTTTAAACAATCAGTCTGATCCAATTATTCGACTCTCCTTGAAATTCATAAAAATATAAACATTATTTCAGTTTTGATTTGATGATCACCAGTAGTCCACTTGTTTAGAGATGCATTGTACATTGAAGAGGCGTATCCTCCTGAGACCTTGCAATTCATATTTGTCCCCTGTGGGGGACATGACTCTAAGGGCCCCATGTACTAACCAGCGTTTCCGTTGTCCGTTAATTGACGAACTTTGACCGACAAATGAAAACCTCCTTGGTCAAAATATCCGGTGAATAGAATTCCCTCCAAGCACAATTCAAATTGTATTATATGATTTAAATAAATTTCCACATATCTTTCTTTGACAAGGTTTGCATATGCGAAAAGAAACGACCATTAGCTGAAATTGATAAAGCGCACATCCGCAGAACAAGTACATTTTATCAAGCAGGCTATTTTATGAAACCAAGCAGGACTAATGTCAAAAACGACAAAGAATCCAGGTAAGGCCTCAAACGGCTCTGTTGTCGACTTCACATTGCAACACGTCGTTATAGACCAAGTGTTCGTGACGGTTGACAACATGATTGTTTTATATATTTATGTGTATGGTTTACATGTAAAGTTAAATAATCTTGTCATTACATTGGTGACATTGTATTTATAGCCATAGCCAGGCTACCCTAAATCTGCCACCGACTGACTCATACTAGGCTACTCTCCAAATGCAGTGGCTGCAGATGCTGTGATAAAAACAAAAAAAGAAAAACGCGCACATAAAGCCTACAATAACTTATATTCATACATTGATAAAATATTTTTTTTTGGTATGACCTGAATTTAAATAGATTTTAATCTCAATAATAAGCAAAAACTATATTTGACCGCAATTCTTTGAAATTGTCCGGGACACTGAAACCTTTCCGGACATTGGGCTGGTACAAGGTTTTTCTAACGGAAACGCTGGTACTAACATGTTAGCGCCAGTTTTAGCCGTAATTTCATCGCACTTTGTGCCTAAAAACAAGGCATTGTGTGTACGAACAGAATGCACATGGCTAAAACGCTATTCTGCCTGCTGAAGGAACACAGGGACACAAGTTGCGCTTTCCTATTCATGCATAGCCATTAATGGCAGGGTCGAAGTTGGTTTTGCGGTGAAAATTCTGCGCCTCTAAGAGAGCAGGTGTTATCACAGTTAGCAAGTTTCTTTGAACAGGGGAAGCCAGCAACAGCAAGATTAATCCAAGCAAGACGAAGACACAGGTCATGGAGAGACGTGCTGTGAATATTTGATTGCTAGTATGTTGTTAAAATACATGATTATTCACTTCTTTCATTTAAATGTTATAGTTACCCAAACATTTATTTTACGCCCCCGTTATTTCTAGGTTTGATGATACACATAGACAATAAGGCTATTTATATATAGGTCTACATACATGATTGTTAAACTTTAGTTATTTTCCTGAGTTTTCTGTCCCATTGCTTTCGGGCGCTGCAATTTTACAGATAAGGCTGGAACATAGGCTACTCACCGTGTCTACTCCAAGTTTAGAGGGCGGTGCCAAGCTCTGATTACGTGATCAGCCGCAAGTTCAGTACATCCAACGAAAAATGGGATTGCACAGTGTGCGCTATCTGCGGTCTGACTGCGCTCGCTTTTACGCTGCACTCGCAAACGGATGTACATGACCCCAAGGCCTCTATTTCAAACACCATAAATGCTGTCTATTTGAGTCCTAACGTACTGTAAAGTAGACATCAAGGGCTCTCTAGTGATTTCACACAAATGGGGGTGTGGCCAACAGAGCACAATTTCCGTCATTAGACAATGGCAGGAATCCCATCTAACACATTTTATGGCAATGAGGGAGGAATGTGATAAAATGTTACTGTATCATATTTATTGATATAGATTTAATGTATGAGAGTCTTAACTATATTAAATTAACATTCTAGACATGCATATTAATTATAAGCCTTTCAGAATACACATTTTAGTCCCATGTCCTTTGTGGGGGAGAGTGGGACTGGTTTCTTTTAAATGTATTAAAATAATTGAGGGAGACTCAGACATTGAGCAGTCAGGAGATTTGGGCGTAACAGGCCAATCAGGATTATAAGGAGCACATATTAACTGACATGGAAGATGATTTAATAAAGATGCCATAGTTGTCAAAATGACTTGCCAAATAGCAAAATCTCAAATTATATTAAGTTTTTCCCATTTATTGTACGTTTGTCCTCAAGGAGAGAACCCAACACCCTCAACAACACCAAGCCTTGATGCCCTCTGAGTACTTCATACAATACTGGCAGTGTTTTTTATGGCATTCCATTCCATATTTAAATATTTTTGTGACAAACCAAGACCTGATGTCAACAACAAGGTATATGTAATTAGACAAAAGTAAATCTAATGTTAAAGAAAAAAAAGAAAAAACATTTACATCAATTGTAAAAACAAAAACATTGAAATATTTAAGCTTTTACAGATGTGGTTGAAAAAGACGTGAGCCTCTGGAGCTTATACAAATGCACTGATGGCTTTGGTTTTAAATGCCATCTGTCTCCCCTACACTCCACAATAGGATTGCCACATCAATTATGCATTGATTATTGAAAGAACGGTTATTTGATAAAGTTGTCTGGTTACACCTGCGTACACCAGACAACTATGAGCAAATGTAGGCAGACTATTATCAGTGGAGGAAGTGTGTGACACAAGACCTCAAAGATGTGGGTGCTCTTTAAAAGGCTATAAGACAAAACCAAACTACTGTACTGCTGGGCGGTAGTGTCTAACCAAGTAGCAAAGCTATAAGTTTATGCATTTTCTAGTACGGTAGCTAGCCTATTATGCCTATATCATACATGACTATTAGGCCTGTATCAAGTAGCTGTTCAGCAACAGTTCTATTGATCAAGCAGTGCAGTACCATCCGCCCGAATGATATCGCCGCATCGTAAAAACACTTGGGTTCACTCGTTTTGTCCTCTGTCTAAAACACGGATGGTTAAGTATGCACATATCAGCTGCTCGTCAGCATTCAACCCACCACCCCATCACAAACAAGCATTCCTCCAGTGCACTGAAGAACGGCGTACTGACCGCCACTGACTCTGTGGCTCTGACAGACACATGTACAATCAACAGTGCTGCATGAAATGAGGTTGATCTGCTCAACAAATCACCGCTAAGCAGCTCTGTTGTTCCCCCATCCGTGTTGCGAGATCACATTGTCACAGTTAACCAAACACAGTCTGTCTTAATCTGTCCCCCAACAAGATTACATCGCATAACATCAATTATATATTGCAGATTTCAGTACAACTGAGTGCATAGTCAGTTTAACAATGCTAATCCTGTTTTAAGAAATGTGTAATGTTGAGTTAACATACCCAGTATGATGAGTTTCTGGTTGCTGATCAATATATCTATATATTTGTACAGCAGCAGTATTGAATTGTCCAGTGGCTGAAGCACAAGAGATCCTAGTACACAAATCCATCAACATATTAATATTGTTTGCACCTAATATGAAGTAATAGGTTTGTGTTGTTGTATATTTGTTCTGCAGTATAAAAAAAGAACTATAAAAACAGTGTGCTTGCTTTTATTATCCATAGCATACAGTATATATGATGCAACTATGTGCCAGAGACCAGCATATACAGTACAGTAGCTGAACGTCACATAATTTTTAAATGTAATACTTATTCTTTTTTTATCTTTAACGTTTCTTGATTGACTTAAAATCAGGCAATAGAGCAATTGAGTAGTACTGGACCACATATAGGCTTATACATGTTTTCCTGCCCGATGCTTTTCAACACGTGCCATTAGATTGATGATTGTCAGTCACTGTTGTGTGTGGTGTGATTGGTACCATTTGCAATTCTTTTCTTTGTAATTTTTCAGATTGTAAAATAGAACCAAATGCAGTTTGTTCCATAGAAAGTAGATGCATTACAGGGGACATTCTAACCTTTACTCCAAGATGAATAGATCTTGAGTGTAAGAATAACCTTATTTACATACATGTATGCAGTATATGTGGTATTTACTGATGCTAACGTTCTGTAATGCATCTGTTTCTGTTGCAAAGATACAGTAGACACACCACTTGCTCCCTCCAGCAGTTTAGGTCCATATCTTTGATGACACATCTGAGATTATTATTATTTTTTTTTACAACATGAAATGCTAAATATGGAAGGGAAAAATAAACCAGGGGGTAAAGGGCGCTCCATCTGCGATGAGGAATTTCAGAGGTCTGGGGTTCTGAGTCATCTCATTCGCTTCCAAGAACACTTCTCCTTCCTGTTTCACCTCTGGCATGCTGCCCACAGTACCCACAAACCACGGAGGCCAAGGCCGAAAATACACAGATGGTAATTTGCACTACATTTCAATATGATTCTACCACCATTCATTTATTTATTTATATATATATATATATATATATATATATATAGCCCTGCTGCCTGAACCATGCCAATTTCATGCCGAGTGTCGTCTCACCTCAGATTCCAATCAAACTATTGGCTTTGTGTGCTATGCGTGTCACAGACCAGCGTATAAGTATATATATATTATACCTGTTTTGTTGAGGTTTTTTTGTGTGTAATGTGAGATGTGTTGAGATGTGCCTAGCAGTATTCATTTCTTATGGCACCAAATGAATCATTAGTCAAAGGTGTTTGAAAGGGTTTATTGTTTTTGTGGTTAGCATGAATGGTACACATGCAGGGCAAATAAATAGTGTGCCATGTTTCACTGGTTGGCCAATACGTAGTGACATGATGTTCTTGGGCCTCCTTCCTGCCATCTCAAGCTGTGTCTGCTGGTTTATCCATATCCAGGTATATTTAGACCAGCTGTACATCTGACTAGCGTGCAGGGAGATGGAGATGGCCACGTGGAAAGGAGAGCGAGACACGAGAGAGCGAGAGATGGCGTGTAAGGAGACGGGAAGAGATCCTGATCCGGCACGTTCCAATTAATGGAATCACCTCCTCGGGAGAACTGTTAGTCATTTGCGGAGACGTGAACGCGCCGGTGTGGGCGCACGTCTCTCCCACCATATTGTCCAGCGAGCGCTAATAAGGCGGCCCTGACCGCTGGGCGCGCTCATTAGCATAGCCCGCGGCCGTGGCAACCCCCGCCAGGGCCCAGCCGGACACTTAATTACCGCTGCGGCTTCTCCTGCGCCACATCCGCGCTCTCGCTCCCTTCCTGCCAGCCTCAGACACAACCCATCCCCCCGTCTCCAACGCCTGCCTTGGCATCAGAGTGAGGCTGCGGTGGGCGTAATCGCCCCCAGGTGTGACGAGGAAGGGGGGGTGAGGGGCGACGGCTTCACCGTTGGTATGTTGCGGTCATCTCTGAATGTTTTGACAGGTTTTGTGGTTTTTCAGTTTTCAGCAGCTGCCTGACCCAGCGGTGCTGCCCGCTTCTTTGCTAATCTGTTGTCCCTTTTGGCGCTCTCTCTCTCTCTCCCCCCCCCCCGTTGTCGCTGTATTAGTTGATGGCTTTGACTCTCCTCTTGACATCGGCGGAGCATTGACGCAGCGATCCAATCTTTAATCGGCTAATGGGCTCCCCCCTCTCCTCCTGCCCAGTGGAGGCAGCCCCTCCCCTCCCGCGTCGGTGTGTCACATGCTTTCGCTTTCTGGCCTCCCCCACCCCCCCACCCCCCTGCCCTGATTCGGGCCCGGGAGGGGTCAGCGAGGGCCAATTTTCACGCCTGGATAAGTTGCAGTTTAGCTGTGTGTGTGTGTGTGTGTGTGTGTGTGTGAGAGTGAGAGAGAGTCGGTAGGCAGTCTCACACAAGTCATGTGGTGGCGTGTGACCTGCAGAACAACCTTTACTCCAGTCTCTTGCTCTCCTCTCCCTCCCTCCCTCATATTCTCATATGCCCTCCTTTACCAGAGACCGTCCTGTGTGACATGGCTTGCTCCTTTTCACTGAGCTCCCGCTCAGCCCTGGAATGTGCGCGTGCAGCCGCACACACACACACACACACATGTACACACGCCCTGTTTGTAAAAATAAAGTAAAAAAAGAATCCTGCCAAGTTCACAAAACGGTGTTGTGATTGTTGTTGAATTGACGAGCAAGCGGGCTAACCGTGACGTCCAGCTGTGTTTTTAGCAGTTGCTCTCGGCATGCAAGCTGCCTCCCTTTTCAAAATAACACGGCTATGAGTTTCTGACAGGTCAACACAACACATGCAGTTACTGGCACCGCAGTACAAAACGCTGCTTTTCTTGTCCCGCTGCATGCGTGCGTGCGTGCGCGCATGTGTGTGTGTGTGTGCGAGAGCCAACATTTGAGAACCTCTTTGTAGGACCCCCCCCGTGCTTTACCTTAAGCTATACGGTTTTCATTTTCACTCAATTTCTCTCTTTTGTCTGTGTCCTGGGGAGAGAGCCCCCTCCCCCCCCCCCCAGCACGGCTACACCACTGATCCACCCGCGATGTGAGCAATAACAGATCTGGACTGCTGAGCGCCCCGCAGCTGTTTGTCTCAACATGCAAGTCATCCCCACCATTACACCGCTAAATGCTTTCCTCCCTCGCAGAGGCACACGGACGCTCTGTGCCTCGGTCAGTGTCTCCCCGCTCCCGTCACCGAGGTCGGCGGAGGGAGGGGAGCCGCGTTCGGTGTCAAGCAGCCAGCCCCAGCACCGGAGGCAAAGCGCTTGTCGTATGTGTGTCGCCGGGGCGACAAACAAAAAAAAGCAGTGCGGTGGGGGAGGTGACAGTGGCGCGGCGGCAACAGTGCCCGGCGATGCAGCGCTTTATAGGGTGATATTAATCACCGTTCCTGGCGGCATGTTTGCAGCTAAACGCTCGCATGTGGGTGGGGGGGTGGGTGTGTCGGGGGGGGTTAGACAAAGGCCCTCCCTGGAAGCTCGAGCCGGAGGAGACTGACCTTGGGAAATGTCATGGTGCCCGTGTGGGGTGGTTGGCCTGTGCCACACACACACACACACACACACAACGCAAGACTGCCCGGCGGTGGCGGTGGCGGTTGTAGCGGTGCGTTCTGCTGCCTTCCCCACAGCAGGTAGAGGGGCGGGCGAGCCAGCCAGGAAGCAGGAGTGCCTCAGCCTCATAGCCAGGCACCTCAGGTCAGCAATCTAGCCATTTCCCTCCTAACCGCATTACAGCCATTATTCGCTGCTATTCACATGTTGTCACATGGAAACAGGTCAAGCCTTGCATGACCTCTCTCTCGCTCTCTCTCGCTCTCGCTCTCTCACTCTCTCTCTCGCTCTCTTTTAACCCTCAGCTTCAAGGATCATGGAAGTAATGAGGAGGATGGTGATTACACCGTGTATGCTGATAAACATAGCCTAGTTTGTGTGTATTCAATGTAGTAGATCAGTGAAGTGAGTGAAGCTTCAGAAGGATTACCGTAGGGCATTTTTAATGGCGTAGCCTGTTTTGTGTGTGTGTGTGGTAGACACACACATGGTTATGATGTTCCTTGTGTGTGTGTGTAATCCCTATTTGATGGCAGCAGCAAGAGAATCGTGGTCAGGGGAAGGCTGGACTTGTAGTCACCTCTCTGGCCGTCAGTCAGCCTCACCAGGTCCAGATGTGAGCCAACTGGAATGATCCCTACCGGTCGGGGCTGTGGTTGCCTGGCAACCACGTTGCCTGTAAACATAGGGCAGCCCACCGGGCTGTTGTTAAGGCTTGTGAGGAGGCTGTGTGCGTGAAGGAGAGGGACACAGCAATCGTATTGCTTCACTCTGGTTTTGTATTATCTCTTCATCGCTTCATGTGTTAGAAAACGTTCCCTGTTCGCCCAGGAAATTTCACATGCGCGGAATTGTTGTTTGCAGTAAAGCAGATGAAAAGAAGTAAAAACACAGTTTTGACATGTCCGTTTGCCCAAGCTTGGTGCATTTGACATATTCATAGGCTGGTTTGTTAATATGTATCAGGAATATTCACTTTTCTTTGTTCGCCCTTGTCTGGCAAGCTGTAATGTTTTGCTTATGAATATTGATACATGAAGTGTATATTAATGACCCTCTGTGACCTTAACCCTATCCTTATTGGCTCCCTCGTGGTATCTGCAGGCTCATGAATATTAATCTAGTTCTGTAACCTCCATTACCCTAATCTTTGCTGTCTAGCCTCCCAGAAGGACCCGTCGTCATGGTAACCCCTTTACTAGGCTTCTTTAGACTTAAGGTGGGAGCAATGTGGTGAAAACGACATAAAAATCTAACTTACTTTAACATCGGTGTTTTGGAAAGCTGGCACTGTATAACACGGGCAGAATAGCAAACGCAGACATTCACTGAAATAGTTTTCAGTCATCATCTTGTACCCCTGCTGAGAGTGTTGAAAATTATTGGGCAGTTTTAAATGGCCATTTGATTTGTGTTTGGCCAGTAATTGAGAGGGCTTACTGTGGATAATGAGGTGTCAGGATGGGTCCTAGCTTGGTTTGTCGTCGATCGTACAAGTGACTTGTTTTCAACACGACAGTTGGTAAATTAAAGATGGTCAACAGTCCATTTATTTCAGTGATATCCAAAGATAGCTGTATGACAGATAACCCCCAGCAATTTCAACCTCTTATTTGGGCGATTTTGAACTTGAGCGTGAGGTTCACGGTTTTCCTTCACAATTAACACCCTCTGTGCTGTTCGCTGAATGTCTAATAACAGAAGAGCACATGCATAGATGAGGCAGTAGCTAATTGTCATCTTCAGACAACAACCACTCTTTCTCTCTTGTAGATGTGGACAGCAATGAGGACGTGCGGCGCGATGGCGTTCCCGTGGAGGAGGAGAGCTGGTTCGGGAACTCCTCGGACACGCGCTCAGAGTCGTCGTCCTACGAAGAGGCGCAGGACGAACTCCTCCCGCCCCGGGGCTCCTCCCCAGACGAGCGGCCCGGCGGCAACGTCGCGGCCCGCGCCGCCTGCGACCACGACACGTCTGGCGGCGAGAGCTCCCTGGGCTGCCCCACGCCCGTCCACCGCGCCTCCCTGGAGCTCCTGGGGCTGGACGGCGGGTCCTTCTCGGCCCAGGACACGCTGTCCTCTGTGGTGTCCTCCCTGTACGGCGAGGCGGCCTCCCAGGCCCTGGGCAAGCCGCTCAGCAGCAACCTGCGGCGCCTCCTAGAGGCCGGCTCGCTGAAGCTGGAAGCCGGAGAGCTGCTGGGCCGGGCGGCCCGGGGCGGCGAGTCTCCTCCCATTGGCCTAGCCCCGCCCCTGACCCTCTCACCGTCCTCTCACCACGCCCAGCAGCTTAGCGCGCTCGCGCGCAAGCTAGCCAACACCGCCAACCACCACCACCACGGCAGTGGCTCCGCCTCCGCCTCGCCGGTCGTCAAGCAAGAGCCCCCAGACCCCTTTGCCTCCGTCGCCCCCAGCAACGGTGGCGGCAGCTTCGTGTGGGTGGGCGTGGCCCCAGACAAGTGGCCCCCGACGGGCTGCTCGGCGGCCCCTGGGGGCTCCAGCCTCTCCCCGGACTCGGCCATCCAGAAGCTGAAGGCGGCGGCCAACGCCGTGCTGCAGGACAAGAGCGCCGTGGCCGCCGCCTCTTCCTCGTTGTCGTCTTCCTCGTCCTCCTCCTCGTCCTCGTCCTCCTGCGCCTCCACCGCGGGCCCCCCCACCCTCGGGGCCGGCCGGCCGGAGGACGCGGTGCGCTTCGACGCCTTCACCTCGCCGTTCAGCCCGCAGTCGGCCAGCTCCACCCTCGCCGCGCTCTCCAAGAAAGTCAGCGAGCGGAGCCAGACAGCGTCGGGCGCCGCCGCCGAGCACCCGGCCTCGGCCGGCTCCTTCCTGTCGCTGGTCTCCATGACGTCCTCGGCCGCCTTGCTCAAAGAGGTGGCGGCCAGGGCGGCGGGGAACCTGCTGGCGGAGAAGAAGGAGGGCAGCACCGGGGCCCTCCAGGAGGACGTGAAGCCCCTCTTGGACAGGAACCACAAGGCCCCCACTCCCTCCACACCCACCCACAGCCTGGACATGCTGCTGCCCTCCACCCCCAAGGGAAAGGCCAAGCCCAGCAGCCAAGCAGGTAACCAGCCTGGTCATCTCTCCAGTGGGTCCTGGGGACCCACTGTCTTGTAGGGCTGTGCAATAAATCACATTTTCAAACAGTTTACAAAAACAATTACAAAAACTATATATTTTAGAGATAAATAACTATTATTTTGCACATTACATTTGCAAGTAAACTCTTATTTTGTCTTGTGTTCTGAATGACAGGTGCACGCGTGCTCACTTTTGCCCCTTGCAGTGTGAAAGTGAAAGAGCAACGTGAAAAGTATTAAGGGCCATTTCACAGTTGAAGTGATGTGGTGTTTTCACTGTTAATTTCTTTCACTGTTTTTTAGGTGCAATACATTTCCAAAGGCAATAAATAATCATATTAAATAATCGTGATTTCAATATTGACCAAAATAATCCGGATTATTATAATTTTTCCATAATCAAGCAGCCTTACTGTCTTGAATATTTTAGATGTCTCCCTGCTCCAACACACCTGATTCACCTGAATGGGCAGTCATCAATCTACAGAAGCGACCCATTTATTTGAATCAGTTGTGTTGGAGCAGGGCGACATCTATAACATGCTGGTGGGTGTCCCTGACCAGGGTTGAGGAACACTTGCTACTTCCCAATAGGCACATTTGTGTTGATTGATTGATGGATTGATTGATTGCGTTGAAATGTGCCACGCTTTCAGCTGTCACAAATGTATAATTATTTACTATTAAGATGTAAGACATAAGCGTATGCCTGCCGTCCCGTGCCTTTAATGATTTATTCGAGACACTGATTCATATACCAGTCAAGGTCGTAGTTTTGATAAGATGTTTAAACACTTGTAGATAACGTGAATTCAAGTACATT
The DNA here is from genome assembly GCA_025399935.1 of Amblyopsis rosae. NCBI lineage: Eukaryota > Metazoa > Chordata > Actinopteri > Percopsiformes > Amblyopsidae > Amblyopsis > Amblyopsis rosae. The sequence goes on along the minus strand of JAODTR010000001.1, from coordinate 1,989,569 downwards.
TGCATTAGTCTACCAATGAGTCATCTGACTCCGCTGTATTCTTTTCATTTGTAATGTAACCATTAATACCAGGCTGCCGTGAATGGTGCTCATGTGTGGTCTAAGCATGAACACTCAAGGTTCTTAGTATTAGTGGGGAAATGACCCGCACAAAGGTTTTAGTTTTCTTTTCTTTTTTTCTCACATATGGCACTCAAGCTGAAACATGGTTATGTTTATATAATTAAAAGGCCTCATTGCTTTGAAAATATGCGAATGAATTCCTCTCGTTCGTTCAAGAGATTATCTGTTTTATATTATACAATTGAAAAATGTATTCAGTTTAATTAGTTCTTGGCATTTCTATAACCATAACACTAACCCTACATCGTGATTAGTTCAGAAACATTATAAAGTTTCACAAATGTACTGGCATACTGTTCGGCCCAGAGCACATAAGGCCAAAACGTGTTTATCCCAGCAATGTAATGGTTTGGTTCTCACTTCAGCCACGATGAAATAGAAAATTTGTGTTTAGCTGTCAGCAGAGCCGAGAGAGAACAGCCACGGCTGGCCTCGGAGTCTGGGAAAAGGTCTGCAGGCTCCGCGGGGGTTCCAACAGACCTCACTGCCTTCCCAGACCAGCTCGTTTGCGCTCGGATGTGCATGCTGCCAAAGGGGGCCGCGGAGTGTGTGCGCTAGGCACAGCGGGCGGGCCCGGAGTCCATATCCATCTCAGCAGACTCCTCCTGGCTTCCACCCTTGCTATCCAGAGCCCTTTGCACTGATCAGCACAGCAGACTTGGGGCCGAACACAACCCCATCAGCCTTTCCACTCACTGCACACATGCACGCTCACTCACAAAAGGGAGATTTCCCCTTTAAGCGCACGACGCACTCATGCGCACGCACACACACACTCACACATGCACGGACGGGTGGACCGACCACACAGAAGGAGAGTGAGTGAAAGGGAGAAATGCTTCTAAATAAGCAGCCTTTAGGGAGAACAGAATGTTTTCAGCGAGATGGATGGGCACTTTTGAGGGATTGTGTCGTAACCCCGCCAAATCTAAAATGGCTAGATCAAATTGACTTCAGACAGATGAGGCAATCGATGTAATATTCTGTGATCTGCATGCTAAGAAGGGGGTCCGCTCTAACCTGCAAACCGTCAAGGTCGAACGGCGATGTAAAAAATGCAGGGAGCTTGTTTGGTCGCCAGACTAAAAAATGTGACCTTGATTATTGACTGTCAAGTCTTGTTTTATTGTGCTCTCTTGCCAGTTCTGCTGTAAAACAGTATTACACTGCTAGATGGCTCACTTTGCATGTATATTGTGTGTGTGATACACACACCTTTCATAAAAGAAGCAGTGTGTCCCTGCCTGTACCCAGTCCAGTCACAGGCATGACACCCCCTCCCTCCACATACTGCCACAGAGCTCTCCATCTTGATTTCTGCCTCCCTCCCCGCGTTCTACAGTAACCAGAAGTCATTTCAGCGTAGTGGTCTCTTCTCTCGTGCTCTGAGAGGTTGGGCCGCAGATGGCGGTTTATTGTTGCAAATAGGCAGTCTCCAGGTTTTACACCTAGGGTCAATGAATGGCTGAGCACAGTAATTTCACCAAACACTGATTACCAGATGTTTTTCAAGGAACGACACTGGAATACTTATGAAGCCTCGCTGACAGGCCCTTGTAGAATTTGTAATGCAATCATGCCTCTTTCTAATAAGACCAATTAAACGGTAATGGATGCCGGATATGAAGCCAACAACAATAATTGAGATACTAAAACACGCGCTCGAGTTTTAATTTCCATTGTTCCATGGCTTCCAGCTGGTCATTTCTCTCATGGCATTTGCGGTTCGTGGAAGCAGCATCTTAACAGACCTTGCGAATGTAAAATGCGAGTCTGCATTTCACTACTGGAGTTGTTGGATATCCTCCTCAACCTGGGTGATCTCTAAAATCTCGTGGTCCCTTTGTAGGTTCTCCAGAAGATGGTGGCAAGCCGTTCCAGTGTCCTGTGTGTGGACTTGTCATCAAGCGCAAGAGCTACTGGAAGAGGCACATGGTCATCCACACAGGCTTGAAAAGCCACCAGTGTCCTCTGTGTCCATTCCGGTGTGCTCGCAAAGACAATCTCAAGTCTCACATGAAGGTAAGGTCATCTGGACTCAAGCACCTCCTTCAACCTTTGAGCGACCGCCTCACCCATATTCCTCTGCCGTCCCCCGGCGGCCATTATGGCTTTTGGGATGCTGCTAAATGCTGACCGAAAAGGACGTGCATGCTTTGGCCAAAGTCACCTCTAATATACTGTTTAATAAAGCACTAATAAACACTACGGAATGACTAATGTTATCACCGGGCAACAATGCTCCCAGAGTGCAAATGGAGAATCCTGTCGCCTGTGTCAGTGGTGTGAATTAGCCAAGAGGGAAACCTCTGCTGCACTGATTCATATCTAATGCAGAAGTATCTCCAAAGGCCTCATGTACTAAAGTGTTAGCACCTGATTTAAGCGGAATTTCGTCGCACTTTAGCACACTAAAATGCAAGTTGTGCTTTCCTATTCATGCATATGAATTCGTGGGAGGGTTGAGGGGAGATTGGGAGTGTCGCGCCAACAAATGGGAGGAGATGCGCAAGGAGAGAGTGATTACCTCTCCCGTTGAATGTATGAAAACTGCGATGCAAAGGTCGGTTTTGCGGTAAAAATTATTCGCCTCTGAAAAGCAGGTGTTATTCCAGTTAGTGTGTTTGTTTGAACAGGGGAAGCATGCAACGGCAAGATTCAACCAAGCAAAAGGAAGACACATGCTGAGAAGATATGATTGCTTGTGTGCTGTTAAAATAAATGTTTATTCCACTTCTTTCATTTAAAGGATGAGTATGTCATTTGCTTCAGAAGCACAATTAGTAATATTTTTTGAAATTCTCATTACACCCCGATAGCAATGACAAAATTAAATGCTCTGACAATACGATTAGAAATACCCGCCATCTGTGAGAGTCGCAGGAATGTGAAAACCGCGCACAGTCATAAAGTTCGGACCGAACTCAGCGATTAGCTGGCCT
>JAODTR010000001.1:1972427-1983384 GCA_025399935.1 Amblyopsis rosae | reverse complement strand
GGGGGATCCCGAGACGTTCCCAGGCCAGTTTGGAGATATAATCTCTCCACCTGGTCCTGGGTCTTCCCCGAGGCCTTTGTTGGCCTAACCAAGTCAGATTATTTCTATGTGCAAATGACACCTGAGTCTGACTTTTAGCCTGATTCGAGTGTAGTAAAGGCATAGAGTATGCAGACTTCATTAAGACTTTTCTGGAAATGATAAGATCAACAGACTTATTGTATCCAATTGCGCTGACCAAAGCAACATCTCAGCTCTGACTGTTAATACCTTGTGTAGATGTGGAGTTCTAGAGCTTTAGGCTAGGTTATGTGCTATATGCTACTGTAGGTTGTCAGTGCTTGTTAATGTTGATAGGAGAAAACGTTTTCTGATTCTGTTTCTGTATATAAAATATATTCTCCGCTATTGTCATTGGAACATCTTTTCCAAAGCATTCCTGGCATTTAAAATGTCAGTGTGTGATTTTGTTTATTTATTTTTTTCTCAGAAAAGGCTTCAATAAATATGTTAATACATGAATTCCAACTCCTCAACTCCTCTGTCCAATCTTTAGTCTCTCGCTGTAGGCGTTCCCTGTGAATGGTGCGATTTCCCTCGGCAGAGAGCGAGCTGTAAAAACGTAACATGTTCAATATGATTCTGGTCATAACTTCTGGCAGACTGGCACAACATCATCGCTTCAGGCTACATGTGTCTCAACCAAAACAGCCGTTTTGGAAATTGGGCCAAGTAATGTTTTTAGTCTGCTTCTTGATGTCAAGAAATAAAACAAGTGCAAGTTATCTTTAAAACTTAATAATTGTAGATCTAAATCAATTGCACTTTAATCGAACACGTGTTTTTTTCAGTTTTTATCTGTTTGTAAAACCAAGAAAGTAACAATAGCACTCTGCTTGTACTGAAATTTGTATAGAAATTTTAAATGCAATTAAATTTCTTAAAATGTAATTGTCCTCAATTCATATGCTGAATAATGAACAAGCTACTGTAATAGGTTAGCGTTCAACAACTCAGGCAGAACCTGCGCAAATCTGTATTTTGACCGCAGGTAGCCGTGAAGCAAGCAAGTCAACCGACTGTGTTAAAACAATTCAAGTAGTCCAGTCACTTCCTCCGGTCCCTCCATTTTCCGAGCGCGTATAAATGCTATGCGTGTCCCTGACTTTAACGCTCCGCATGAGCAGCCACACGGAGGCCTCTTTTTGTGGGTGACCTCTGGTCCATACATCCCCACAGCATCCGTCAGTATCACTGTCCACTGTCCGGCACACTGTCAGCTATTGTTGACTTCTCAACCTGCCCCAAGTAGCCCTTTTTTTCCCCTTCCTTGCTGGGAAGAGGGAAAAAAGAAAGGGGAGAGAAAAAAAAAAGAAAAAAACAAAGAAAAAACATCAGCCAATTGTTAAAAGGATGGCGGGTCTGGCGTGACAGAGGTGGAAAGCTAATGAAGTTATTTGACGGCAGCCCTGGCCACAGAGCAAGAGGTGAGGCGGAGTGGACAAGTGTCTGGCAGCGAGACGGATGAGGCAGGAGGGAGAAGCATGAGGAGAAGTGTGCGAGAGAGAGACTTAGAGAGACTCAGAGAGAGAGAACGGGGATGATGGGAAAAGCGTTGGTGGCAGGTGTCAGCGCGGTGCGATAACACAGAGACAAGCTGATACCACCGCTAACCCCCGGGCCAAACCTGGCCTTTACAGTACCGCGTACACCGGCTCGACGCAACACTCACACAGGCGCCTGGATGCCAACTGCAGGGACACCCGCTCACCCGGGACGGACCCGCCTCCTCTGCGACACACAAACGTGTTCAGGATATCCATCTAGACTAAAAGCCTCCAGCATAGCGAGCAAAGCCCTGCATTCGTGGGCTGAAATGTTTCCGTCGCTACAGTGATGCAGCTTTTTGTTTTCGAGCCTGAAGAAACGAAGAAGTAAATAAATAAATAAATAAAAAACGCTTGCACATTGGATTATGCTACTAAATAATTCAGCGGGCCCTGTAACATAGATTCTGAGTGGAAAATGCTCGCTATTTATAGTGGCAATACAAAAGGTCACATGAGTGGAGTGACTTTGCGCGCGAGTGCACGTCCCCGGGATGTTTTTGTTCTGGCGAGGCCGCTGAGGAATAAAGGGATGCGTGAGCGTAGGGTCCGCGCGGATCTGTAGTTAACAGTGCGGAGCTGCAGCCGCCGCTTGCAATTGGCACTAGCATAGTACAGTTTGACGTCCTGCAACGCACTGCTGAATGGCATCGTGATGGAGAGGTTACCGGGGAAGGCTGTGTGGCTCGTGTGCGGTTAAAACCGGCAGGGTATTTCTGTGTGTGTGTGTGTGTGAGAGAGTGTCTAAGGCAGCGGCCAAAAGTGCTGTCCCCTGTCTGATCCAACATGGCCCAACAAGCTACTAATTAGAGGACGTCCTTCCAGGTGCTGACCAGGTTATACTTTGTGTGCCCGCTGACATCTGACGACGTGACATTTCCAGCTGGTGCCGGGTGTGACCCCACGCCACTGCCCCCTAACTTGAAGGTCACTGTCCCCATCAGTACTGTCCCCCCCTTCCCCTGCCACCCCGTCACCTCTCCCCTAATTGAACTAAAGCCCCGGCGTGCCATGCTGTGGCACGGTGGGCACACACCGGGGCGGGTGGTCAGCAACAGCAGCACCTGTCCCCTCTCCCTGCCCCCCGGCCCCCCCCATCTCCGAGCCCTCTCGGATCATCATTAATCAGAGGGGCCAGGGGCCGGCGCAGATTGATGATGCGGCCATGGCGGGCCACGTTAGAGATGTTAGGTGAGACGGCGGGGTGAGAAGTGGACTAGATCTCCTCTGTGGAGGAGGAGGCTGGACAGCCCAGTGCTGGGCCCAAGAGTGATGGCCTCTCTCTAATACAACTCTGTGTGTGTGTGTATGTGTGTGTGTGTGTTGCGATGTGGGGGGGGCACTGTATAAAGTGTATATGTATCAAGGCTGTGCTTATGGATGATTTTTCTTTGTCTTTTTTTTTTTAATCTATTTTTTGTCATGGCAATTTCTGAGATTAAGCATCTGAATGTCTACTGAATTTCTACAGTGTTTATTATTGTCTCCTTCACCTTTCAATTCGTTGAAACTTTGAAGTTCCTCTAGCGCCATGTCTATTTCAAGCCGTCGACTGAGATATGGTGCTTTACAACACTAAAAGTAGCCAAAGTAGAATGAAGACATCTTTACCTAGGTCACATCTGAGTTAAAACCACGTGGAAAACTCCCCTTGTGTCTTGATTTGACGCAGGCCACATTTAAAAAGCATACACTGAAACGGTGTACACAGTCAATTGTTGATTACTATAATTCTGGGGACGTGGCCTGTAATTACATTTATGGTGTCATTGCATAATGTGTATTTTATGCTGCACTTTTATAAACAATTATTACTTCCTTTTTGAAAATGTACATAGGTTAAATATCAAAGATATTTGAGACCTCATTAGTCTGATGAATCTCTACAGCTTTGCTGCATTTTCCTTTTCCAAATGTATTAATCTGTGTGCTGCTCCTTGCTTGTTGTAGTATTGGTTTAAAGTGTTGTGTGAAGTGGTGAGAGACACAAAGGGAGCTGCTGGCCCCGCTGTTCTTTTCTTGGCGGCTATCGGAAGTTGCTCCATGTCTAATTATTAATTATTCATCCAAGGCGGATTAAATGTGGCCCAGTTTCTCCTGTGGGTGACTTTGGAGCGGAGGGATCTGAGTGACGGTTCAACTTCTAACCCAAGCCTCGCAGTGCAGAGATAGCAGATAAGGCTTGAGCTGATCACTATCGCTCTCTACGGAGGCATAAAGGATATTTCATGTCTGCCCGTCTTTACTCTCTTGTTTAATGTCCTGTGAAACATGGCAGCCAATCATAAGTGGACTGGCATTGAGAACAAAGTGTGCAGACATGAATGGGCAACAGCCAGTAGAGGAGGAGGAGGAGGAGGAAAAGAATGGGAGTTGGTGGGGAAAGGCTCAGTCCTCACGTCCCGCCATCTGTGCTGGCCCACTGAGTTCCCACTTTGATTCATGTTAGAGAGAGGGGCCGAGCGCAGAGGCCCAGAACAGAATCTTACTTTGTATAATGGCCCATGTGTACACTACCTGCACGCATGAGTGTCGCCCCGATGCTGATGAATAGCACCACTGAATGGAGCGGTGCCTGAAGCGCATTGCTGCTTCAGCACAGAGGCAAATGTTATAGCATGCTTAATGTATACTTTTATATCTAAACCTCTCTTCTTTCCTTTCCGACTTTAGCGGCCAATCAGAGGGAAGCTCTGAAGTCTCCATTCCACCTGAAGGAGGAGCCCAAGGCAGAGGAAGCCCCAAGTCCCTGGACTGCCTCCCAGTGTCAGTTGCAGAGCCAGAGTCAGCCAAGCTTTCCTGGTGCGCTCTGCCACGATGGACCAGTGGGGGTGGCAGAGCGCCTGGGCCCCCTCAAACCCAGGGAGGGAAGCCCCATGGGCACGAACAGCTTGCTTAGCCACGACATCAACGTTAAAGTGGCCTCTGAGCTGCTGATGAAACTGTCAGGTAGGGTGTGTGTGTTGGCATCTGGTGTCTACGTGTGTGGATGTGCATCGTAAACCTTCTCTTTACAAATATGGACATTCCACAAACGTTGCTCACAGGCGGCTGATGCAAAATGTTGTTATTGTTTGTGTTTGAAACACAAACCGTGCATGTGGCGGTAGAGAACATTGTGACGCTGTGAGAGCTGTAGGGAGAGCAGTAAAGAAGTGTGAATAGCATTTATTTAGTATTATTTATTGTAATGCTCTTATCAACCACAAGGGCACTGTAATTCCGGGCAACAATCGATGACGTTTAATGTCCAAACATGCTGAAGCACCATTAATCACCTTTTTGCATGCTTGAGTGATAATGTTGTTTTTCGAGGGGGCAGATAGGCTAGTGGTGCTAAATTGTAAATTGTCTACCGGCGCAAGTCTTGCTGTCTCAGGTTAGCTAATAGGAGGAGTTGGAAGACCAGCTGTAGGTCAGAGGTTATGCCGCAGACCATAGAAGAGATTCTGTTGTTTGCTTCTGTGGTTCACCATGGAAAGCTGAAATTGAGGACTTGTCAAAGGTGAGTAAAAGGGCGAATGTGGGGGAAAAAAAGATCTCTGGTGCAGCCGTCCTTGTTTCTCAGAGGTCTCTGTGCCACGTTTTGGGCTACAAAGCCCTTTTGTCCCCTTGTGACTATATATAGGTCACTCGATCTCGACCCTCCATATCTGCCCGCATCTGCGGCTCACCCCATCCTAAAGTTTGCCGACAGATGGACGGATTTTTCTGCTGTGCAGTCAATTGTGTTTCTCTCCGCTGGAGTCTCTCCAGAATGAAAAGCTATCGATTGGCGCTAGCTATACCTACGATACGTGCCACCATAAACCATAACCCCGTCGCTCATGTCACGGTGCACATATAGAACGACACCACATTTTGACACGGGCCTGCCATTTTCCCCAGGTGGCACTAGTTGGCCCGTGCCACCTACGATCTGGTTTGGATCCAGTGAGCGAGTCGGTGTGATTATACCTGCTTCTTTTGTTTTGGCTGTGTAACGCGTCTTGTTGTGCTGCGGCCCAACGCAGATGTTATTGTTGCTTTTCAATTGGCGCACACAGTGTCACCGCTAATGAAAGTTTAAAACAGCAGCTTATTTTAGCCCTGTCCAAAAAAATAACCAACCCTATCAAGTGGTGGGTCCAGTTCAAGTGTGTTACAGACAGGTGTTTGTCCACTATGCGCTGCTGGAGTGTAACTCTCAGGCAATCAAGAGCATAATTTGCTCAAGTGTGTATCCATGTGTATGGATGGAGCTCGCTGCCTGCCCGTGCACAGAATCTTTCCATCCTAATATTTGCACTGCATTTGTCGTTTTTATCCTGCTCTGTGTGCTTAACATTTTTACCCGGTCTAAAAGCTGTCTAAAAGTAGAGTGTCACATCTGTCTATGCCTGTGACTGGCCATTGTTTTGAAATCCGCCGTATAGCAGTTTGAAAGCCTTTAAGTAAGTATGTGTGCCGCCAAACGCAAAGCAAATGGCGTTGTAAGGACAGCACTGTGGGACGCAGCTCTAACTGCATCGTGTGCCAGTGCCTGTGTGTGTGTGTGTGTGTGTGTGTGTGTGTGTGTGTGTGTCTGTGCGTGCGTGTGTCTGTGCGTGCGTGCCTGCGTTGTGTGTGTGTGCGCGTGCGCACGGTTGACAGCCACCATGCACACCGGTTGCCATTGTTCTCCCTGGGTCGGCTGGTGTTCAGAGCGAGTCACGCTGGCTGCCAGCGCTGCTACACATGAGCTGCTGCACCGGCTGCCCCCGGGTCATGTTACGCCCCCGCCCGCCCGCACATGCGTGCACGTGTGTGCGCGCGCCTGCCTGCGCTCGTGCACGCGCGCTTTAAGACGAGGGAGAGCAGGGGAGACTGACACATTAGCGAGGCTGTACGTAACCACGAGCGTTGTACTGCCCTTCCCTTTGTTCTCGGTTTCTCTCTCTACCTGCATCTCTCTAACCTCTCTATAAATCCTTCTTTCTCTGCCTCTCTCTCTCTCTCTCTCTCTCTCTCTCTCTCTCTCTCTATATACCTATCTGTGTTAACCTAATCTTTTTGTCCTGAAGCAGCATGGCTATAATGTTTACCTCCCTCGCACGCACGCACGCACACAATACGCGCGCACGCACACAAACACGGCAGCACTGCGGGGGTGACCCTGGTTAGGGAGAGATGCCGCAGCGCCCCGCTCCCTCTCTGCCCCCTCGCACGGTCCTCGGAGCGCCGTGCCGGCCATCGCCATGGCAACAGCGCGGGGGCGGTAGATGGGAGAGGGTTGTCTGGAGTGACAGCCTTGACAAGAGTCTAGACCCTCAGTGTGACCCTGGCTAGGTGATGGGGGGGGGGCGAGCAAGCAGGAACGAGAGAGAGAGAGAGAGAGACAGGATGCTTGTTCCGGTCATGCAGGGATTAAAGAAGCCACCGAGTTTAAGGTGATCTGCACCTTAACCCCACCCCCCCTTCGCTGCCCGTCAGCTGTAGAACACAGCAGCCCAACGTGACCACGCGTCAACTGGAACACGTTCCCAGCCGCTTGCGTTGCCGCGGCGCGCCGCCCCGGCACAAGCTAATTGCATAGTAGCATGCGTCTCGGCTCGTTCTGCCCCGGCACAGGCAGCGCAGGAGTGGTGGGGGTCATCATTACTGCCCGCCGCACGCTATACCGTGCACTGCGTCACGTCTGTAACTAGGTCACTCATGCTCCTCTCTCTCGCTCTCTCTCGCTCTCTCTCTCTCCCCCCCCTCCTCTCCGTCAAACGGCGTATTCTGTGTGCCGGTGAGTCTTCTTCGGCCTTGCTAGCGCCGCCGCCCACACATCTGTTTAAAACCATGCCGGCTGGTGTCTTGGGGCTAATTACGCCGGGCTAAATAGTCCCCGGCGCCGCTGGCTAACATGCAGCCAGCAGATGGGCACTGGTGTTGCAGGGGCAAGGAAGACACGGTGTCATAGGGAAGGGGTGCGGGGGGGGGACCTAGGTGGTGGCCCTGCAGGCTGGCAAAGAGCGACAAGCAGCCAACGCCACCCACTCACCATGCAGCCTCTCTCACCATAGGTGTGAAGTCACACTCCGGCGCTGGCTAAACTCACTTGTCGTGCCTTACATATAGCCCTTCCCCCGCACGGAACACTTGACAGGCCGTCTTCCCACCACCGGGGCGCTCGCCACCTCGCTAATTAAACGCCGAGCCAAGCCCCACCACCGGCGCAGATATTAAGGACAATGGAGGCTATAGGGCGGAATGAATTCACCCATTTTGCACATTAACTCGCTGGTTTATACAGGGAGGAGGGCGGTTCATTGATGCGGGTTTCTCTTTTAAAGTTCCAATCAGTAGAATTGAGCAGTGGCTCGGTGAACTCTGTAAGACGCAACGGTGGCAGCAGCTGCATCATTTTCTGTTCGTAGTATTGGCACAGCAGCACCTCTATCACTTTATCTAAAGCACTGCGGTGCTCTGCCCGTGCCCTCGCCGTGCCCCCTCGGTGTGCCCGCGCACTAACCTCTCACTCCCACCCTCCCGTCTCCATCTTTGTTTTCCTGTCCTTCGCTTTCTCTCTCCCTCCCACTCTTGCTCTCTCTATTGCTCTTTCACTCTCTGCCGCTCGCTCTCGTTTTTTCCCTCTCTCTCTCTCTCTCTCTCTCTCTCTCTCTGTAATTCCCTAAAGGTTTAATTTCTCAGAAATGCACAGAAGGCTTCTCCTTTAGTCTTCTGCTGCTATTTGTTTCTGCTTTGTAGCTGGCTAGTTTTCTGTGCTGCATAATGATTGAGTGAATTATAGAGAGGCCATTGATTGGCTTCAGCTCTACTTAGAGCCCTGATTTTCTTTAATGACAAAGCCTCGCTGGTGCCGTGCCAGCTGTATGGCAACGGAACAGCTTTCACCGGGGCCGTATCTGGCCGGCTGCTGGGCTGCTTACGCCGTGCGCTGTTGTTCTACAGTCAGACGGAGCTGCTGTTTTGCCACCGTAGAGCCGCCGGGCTATTTAAAGCTAGCCGGTCCAGGAGCGACGACAGTAGCGTCAGCAGCAGAAGCAGCAGCAGCTGTCTGTGGAGTCTGCAGGCCCACATGACATGCCATCTCCACACTGAAGCCTTTGAAGCGCCTGAACTGTTCACCCCTGGACGAACAGGTCGGCTAGAGAGCAGAGAATAGAGAGTCGGGGGTAGGGGGAGGTGGGGGAGAGAGAGAGTGTGCTGTCATTTAAGCTACCGTTTCTGCTTATCCTCCAGCCCGTTGCTCTCATCCCCCTTTTCCTTTTCTTCTGATTGGCTGTCCCTGTACCCCCTGGTTTTTATTATGGCACTCTCTCTGTCTCTCTCTCTCACTTCCTTTCACTCTCCTCTTTTTCCGCCCTCCCTTCCTCTGTCTTCATCGTTTTATTGCCACTCTGTGGGTGCATCAAAGCAAAGGGTGATAAGATGGCTTTGCATGCGTTGAATTCGTAATGGAACATGGCTGCGTTAGTACATCTGTATATCTGGACTGCACACCTCTACCCCGCTCTACACACACACAGACACGGCTAGACAGTTAGCCTGTTATGTCCACACTGATTCAAGTAGACACATAAGGTCAAAGTTGATCAGTAAAAACAGAGCAGCCCACACACCCCAGTCACTTTCACTCTGTTTCCAAAGCTCAAAAGTGCTATGTCAGAGTTATCACAGTATGTATAGTGCTGCCGTGTCACCTGAGGGTTTGACTGACATCTACGCCATGCTGTGAGCCCAAACATTTAGTACGAGTGTGCTGTGCGTAGGGTGCCTTTGTCCATACATGGCTGTCGTCTGAGTATGTCACGGCGCTCCTGTTGCCATTACAAACCCAGTTGAGCTGGGTTTACAAATGTTTATGTGGACTCATTTAGAGCAGAGGTTCCCAGCATGGGTGTGGCTCTTTCTAAAGGTCATTGGTTGAGAGCCTCTGATTTTAGAGGGTTATGGGCACTATTTATTGGGAAGAGAAGTAGAGAAATACATTTGTAACATGGTTTTATTTTTGTTGCAGGCATGGATATATATTTTATTTTGTACCACAATTGTATGAAAATTTAGAAAAAAAGCTTCCTCTTTCCACCTTTTTATTGGGAAAAAAGTCAAATGATGCCCATTATATTCTACTGTAAATGTACAGTATGATTAATGGTGCCAAGAATAGAATGTGCTTCATAAGCATTGGATTTTAACGGTTTGAATCTACAGTACGCAATTCATAAAAATGTCTCTACTAGGTTTGACATTCACTCTGTGTTATTGAATGTGGGTCTTAATGTTATATTCATTTTCTAACCCTGATCAGCAGAAGGATTCATTTAAAAAGGTTAGCAGACTCTTTTCTTATAACGTGTGCACAAAGGAGCGCTCGCACACACCACACAGCACCTGCAAACTATATTCTGTAGTCCGTGCTGACACAGTTAGTCAGCCAGAAAAAGGTGACATGTCCACAGACACACACAAACACACATAGACACATAGACGTAAGACACTGGGCACACTCAGGAACACTGGCTGCTTCATTTTGGAGCTGCAGCACATAAAGGTCGCAGGGCCCAGTAGCTGCTATTCGTAGCTGTAGGGGGATGGGATGATGATAATAAACAAAAACTATTTTAGAGGTGCATCAATACCAGTTTTTTAAGACAAGTACCAAGTACTTCGTTTAGAGCAGAGGTCTTCAGTGTCGAGCCAAGGACCCCTTAGCTGATTGAAACATGGCACAGGGACCCCCTATCACATATCGTATAAAATATGTAATTACCTGGCCAACAATAATGTGTAGGGTGCCATGTATTACAATCGGCCACTATCTAAGCCATTGAAATAATTGACAGATTTATATATTTATAGCAGATGTTGTATTTATGTTAATGTGCATTTTCTGACTATTAAATTTTTTGGAGAAAATAAGTTTTGGATCAAATAATTTGGAGGACTTCCTGCAGTACCTCTGAGGACCCCTTAGGAGTCACGGACCCCCTGTTGAAGATCTCTTGTTTAGAGCATCAGCCAATACCGAGTAGGCTACAAATACGAGTACCGGTACTTATTTTGGGAGGGAGGATGGGTGTAAAAGGTGCCTTATGGCTATATGGAAAATGTATATGTATTTGAAAGTAGTCACGTTTAAGTAGGGCTGGGCGCTATTTGACCTAATATGAAAATTACGATTAAAATAGAAAATTGTACCTCGATTATGATTATCAATCAATCAATCAATCAATCTTTATTTATATAGCACTTTTCATACAAATTCATGTAACACAAAATGCTTCAAACTACGACATTAAAAATGATTCAAAATGAGTAAAAACAATACAATATATAAAAAATAAAGTAATACCACCACTCATGTTACACTCATCATCCCA
>JAODTR010000001.1:1958352-1969689 GCA_025399935.1 Amblyopsis rosae | reverse complement strand
CGCCACCATTAGCGGAACCCCGGAGACGACACCACAGAAGCACTAAATAACCCAATCCACGACACACCTCCCAGAACTTCCCAGAAGAATTATTGAACGATTATTTTGCCTTCATTTTGTTTTTGTTTGAGTTCTCCTCCATGTTGCTTCCATGTAGCTAAATGAAGGCTACACTATCAGCAGCAGGTTTCTGAAATGCATCTAAGTCCTTAAATAGTCATCTACTTTGCAATTTAACTTAATTTAACACTGGAATCGGATGGGTACTCGGTATCGGCCGATACCAAAAGTGCCGGTATCTGTATCGTTATCGGGACTGAAAAAACTGGATTATGTGATCCCTAGTTATTACCCTGTAATACTGTCAGTCACGTATCATGCATTTGGAATCGGTAAGCGCTTTCATCTATTTATGCCTACTCCACATAACAAGATATATGTAGATATTACTTGTTTATTGCAGGTTATGGATCATTGCTGTGCCTGGGATAGGGGTGCACGATATTGATAAAATATGATATTGTGATATTTATAATAAAAATTGCAATATCGATATTCATTTCGATATTTTTAAATGTTAAACATTTTTTAACACATTTAAGTAAAAACACAAAGGTTATGGGAAAATTCATCAAAATATATTCATAGCATATCAAAACGATACATTTTCAACTGACGGTCATATTGGACTGGTTTAATAACAGTAATTCCAAGCTACCAAGGAAGCATTATTTTTGGACTAAGGTTTCCTCTTCTATCTCCATTATGTCATTAGCTTCCTCAGCCACACATCTAACTTTTCTGTCTAAATCAGACACAACTAGACAAACAGCCAATGGAGGCATCTCTCCACAAAACAAACTGAATATTGCACTTTCTGCAACATATTCGATATGATATTGTGCAACGTGATATTGCGATAACGATACTGAGTCGATATATTGTGCACCCCTAGCCTGGGATTGTCACAATTTCAAGATGGGTGTCCCGTGTCAGGGTCCCAACAAATAGACCTATCTGTGAACACGCGTCCCTCTATATCCAAACAGGATTTTTGTCAAATAAAATAAAAACGACCTGGGAAAATTTGGTTAGAGGTTCTGAATTTGGTTTCGATTTACTTTTCGGTTATTCGTCCAGCCTTACGTTTAAGTGCCTTCTCTGCAAAGCCAGCCAGCTACAGTTTGCCTAAAAAGGTAACACACATAACTTATCTGGCTTGTTTGAGTAAACTTATGGATTGTATTTCTTAATAAAGATAAACATTTCTGTTGCCCTCTCTCTCTCGGGTAAACCGTTTTCTTCTCTTATTAATAAACTGAGCTGTGCTGGAGAGTCTTTCACTCTCAACACTAGTACGGTGCTGTGGCAGCAGTAGGCTACGGACTGTGTAGCTTCTCCAGTAGCCTATCGAAACAGCTCGCTTGTAGTGGTCAGAGCACTGCACGTGGAGTTGTTCTGCTCACAGTTTTGGTTTGAGTTTTAATGTTAAACGGTTTTTGTCACGTTGGTGAGTCACATAAACCCCCCACCCAGTGTTAAAGCTATTCACGGTGCGTGTAAACCACACGTGCGTGTGCGTGTGCAGAGTCACTGGCCACCTGATGTCTGTGAGGGTAAAGCCGTGATGGCAGCGCGCTTGAGAGAGAGAGAGACTGTGTCCCTTTGGTGACCGCGTCCGCCCGGTGCTCTCTAACCCTCTGTAGCCACTCGCAATCAACTCTGGCCACCTGAGTAAGAGATTAGTGGGCTGGCGGTGGTCACAGTCCCCTACCGCTGCCCTCCACACCCAGGCCTGGGGAGGGGGAGGCTGCTGTATAGAAGCACACCATGTAAACACACACACACACACACGCACACACTCGTGTAGAGCATGTAGGCACATACATACGCAGTAGATACATGCTCTTTCATATATGCGCACAGTGGTGGCCGGGCTCCGACCTTTTGGTGGCTCGCTATAGCCATATTGAGAATTGGAGGGGTGGCAGGGGTCACCGCGGGGTCACAGTAGAGTGTGCATCACTCCTTCTTCCCTGCATAACTACCTCCTCACCCCCCGGCCCCCCGCCCCAAATCTCAAACGCCACTCCAAACCCCCCTCTGCCCCTCCCACTGCTCTGCTTCCTGCCAAACTTGTATAGCCCATAATCGCCCTGGGTTGCCATGTCAGCAGTGCCATAGCAACCCCGCGTTACTGTCCCCACCGCTCCACCATGCGAACACTTCAGTTAAGATGCGTCAGCCCAGACATACAGATGTAATATCATCTGGTGTTAGCTTGCGCTATTTGCCTGACCTTTTGAACCTGTCTGATATGTGTGTCGCGTGAACAAAAGGCCATTTTACTTGAGGTTTTGCGTCATTCTTGCCCACAAAAACCTCAGACCTCTGCTGACATGCTGTGCAAAGAAACGGCCGGGTGCAAAACCATCGGCTTCGCCACCTTTTACATGCAGCATTATGAAGACACCTGTGTGGCTGTTTGACTTATGTTTAGTATGTGACGGCAGCCTGTTTGTCCTGCCTCAGTGAACCTGCTGATGCCCTCCATAGCAGCTAGGTGACCTGCCGGTGCTCTCCTTCCCTTATAATCGCACGACTCGCGGCTAACTGGCTCAGCCTGGCTTCGGAGGGAATACCGATGTTATGACCACCATTTGGAGTTATTTTCAATCCACCATAATCAAATCTCAAGTCTTTGTGACTGTCTGAAGATTTTGATTGAAATAAGAGTTAACAATTTGGTTGTTGATTCACGTGTAGTGAATCAATCTCAGCCCCTGAAAATATACTACTTAAAATGCCATGTGATTACAGATTCTCTAAATTGAGTACACAAGAAAGCAAAGATAATTGGATTTGTACAGGATAAGCATACTGTATCTGTCTAATACTTTGATAGAAGGGTTCACCAACTTCAAGTGTCCTGGATTGCATGTACAGTGCATGTCCAAATTGAGGTCACTTGGGATGCTAACATTTTTTTTTTGTCATTTAGTTATTCAGGAATGAGAAAACATGTAAACAATGCATGTACAGATGTAATATACTTTTTTAATTAATTTGCAATTCAAATGCAGCAGTTACAATCAAATTAAATGTATTAACAAAGGCAATCTAATACATTAACAGAATTCCTACAAATGATTGAGCTTCTTTTCCTCTAATGTGTTTTCTGTGATGTCGTCAGTTTAGATAAGTTGGATTTTGAAACCTCTCATATTAGGCACGATATTTCCATATGTAGTGTAAACATGCATAACATGCAGTTAGCAGAATTGAACATTTAGCTTTAAATCAAAATACCTAATTGGGAGAACTACATTCAAGCAGATTCACATAACATTGGGCTTGCGTTTGAATTGAAAGCATTTGAAACACAGGCACGCATAGGGCCTCATGTACTAGCGCCATAGGTTAGCGCCCGTTTTAGGCATAATTTTGTCACACTTTGCGTCTAAAGCATTGTGTGTACGAATAGCACGCACATGACTTAAACACTATTCTGCCTGCTGAAGGAACACAGGATTGCAACTTGTGCTTTCCTATTCATGCATATTCATTCATGGGAGGGTCGTGGGGAGTGTCGCACTAACAAATGGGAGGAGATGCGTAAGGAGAGAGTGATTACATATTCCATTGAATGTATGAAAACTGTCAGTTTTGCAGTGAAAATCCTGCGCCTCTGAAAAGCAGGTGTTATCCCAGTTAGCGCGTTTCTTTGAACAGGGGAAGCATGAGGCAAAGGCAAGATGAATCAGAGCAAGACGAAGACACAGGTCATGGAGAGACGTGCTGAGATTTGATTGCTTGTGTGTTGTTAAAATACATTTTAACAACACACAAGCTTATTCCGCTTCTTTCATTTACATGTTACAGTCACCCAAACATAATTCTATTGTGGTAGAATTACGCCCCAGTTATCTCTAAGGTTTGACGATACACATAGACAAGAAGGCTATTTATAAATAGGTCCACTTACATGATCGTTACACTTGTTTTATTTTACTGAGTCTGTTGTCCCATTGCTTTCGTGCGCCGCAGCTTACAGATAAGGCTGGAACATAGGCTACTCACCGTGTCTACTCCAAGTTTACAGGCTGGTGCCAAACGCTGATTACGTGATCAGTCGCACGTTTAGTACTTGCAGCGTAAAATGCGCTTGCTTTTACGCTGCACTCGCAAACGTACACCCATAAGGCCCAAACTGTACAAACGCTGGGGACCCTATGTGTGTGTGCACGTGTGCGCGCGCTTGAGCGTTTGTGTACGCTGCAATAAAAGTCTTGAGGGTGATGCGTGAACCTCTCTGGTCTAACCCAATGTCACTAAAGTGTCCCCTGTCCGGATCTGTCCACAGAAAACAACAAAGATACCCACAGCCAGAATGCGGCGGTGAAGGCGGAGCCTATGGAGGTGGACCCGCTGCCCACAGAGCTAGCCCCGCCTCCCTCCCAGCTACTGAGCTTCAGCACTTTAGGGGCGAGCGACAAGAGCGAGTCCATGTCCCGCCTCTCGGAGTCGCTGGGCTGCCCCCAGAAAGATCTCTTCTCGCAGGACATATCGGTCAAAATGGCCTCCGAGCTGCTCTTCAAGCTGTCAGGTAATATTAGCTTCCCTCTAGTGGCACAGTACTCATACTAATGTGTGTGTGTGTGTGTGTGTGCGTGTGCAGTGCACACTATAGCGAGAGCACGCATGTTCAGAGCTCCACCGTAGACACACACACACACGCACACACACAGCGATTTTCCTCCTGTGGCACCTCGGTGTCAACCTTGGACTGTTTGTGAGACTTGACAATAAAACCTACATGTTTCCATTTCCATCCTCTGATGGCCATGTAATAAATGGGAGAATATATGACGGCTAATGTGGCCCTCAGCCCCCCCACTTCTCCCTGCTTGTCCATGAAAGTGACATTGAGGCAGCAGACAGCTGTTTGCATTGCAAGATGAAGACAGAGCTGCTTTGATATGGACCTATTGCCCCCCAGAGAAATGTGTGTGTGTTGTTGGGGGTAGGGAAGCACGTCGACCTAGGCAGGGGGCCTGCCTCCATCCACTCCCCCTGATTGCTTCTCTTAAAAGCCATATATACAGTAGCCACCTTTTTAAAAGCTCCCTCACACACACACACACGTGTCTCTCTTTCCCACAAGCACCTTCACAAACTCGCACAAGGCCCCATGGGGAGCAGTGTCTGCACAGATGCCCCCCCCCCCGTCCTCCTCCTCCCTCCATCTCCTCCTCATTCTCTCTCCACTCGTTTCCAAACATGCCGGCTCAAGCACACTTGGCTGCACACATCTCCCCCCCACACCTCTCATACACACACCACATCGCCTCCCTCCTTTCTCCCCTCACATTTCTTCCGTGCGGCATCACCATGGCAACGTGGAAAGAGACCTCTGTCCTTGGCGAGCAGTGTGACAGAGTGGGGTGGTTTTTTGGGGGGGGGGTGTACAGAGGATAAGGAGGGCAGTGGGGCACAGAGCACGGCCCACCCAGGGAGCCTGGGCACCGCTAGCCCGGGACACCCACAGGGACGCCCACCTGCACTATTCACCGGGCCTCTCGTCGGGGACAGTCTACCGATGGTGCTGACCAAATACGTGCCTGCTCGTCAAAACGCTGTTCACGTGTGTGTGTTATGTGTAGTGAGAAATACTATGACGCATCGAGCGGCTTTCTTCTGCATTCATGGAAATGCGGTGAACACTAGTGGTGCCTATACAACTGTTTTTATTTTTAAAGGGGGACTGCAACGGAGTGGGGCTGCTGTCATACAATGAGTAATCAATATGAATTACCCAGAGCAGTAGGACCTCCGAGACACATCAGTAACCAAGGTCGCCTTGAGCACCGAGATGGTTGCGGCTTTGAAATTCACTTCAATATATCGCCTTTGAGCTCACTCATATGGCAACAATCTGAGGCACTTTGTGTAGCATTTTTACGGCTGAATACTTGGATTCCACAGCAGTGGCATTTTTGTGCGCTGTCTGTTTACAATAGAATGGCCTCGCCAGTCTGTGACAACCACGTGTTGTCGATTTTTAAATGCATTACATTTTTACCTTTTATTGAACCCACCGTGTTAAAGCATATGTACTGTGGCGTGGTTAAATGATTAAGTTTACTGTCCTTCTTTACTGCATACTTGGGATAATATTTTAAAATGAACTTTATTTTATATTACAGAAAAGGTCAGCAAAGCCAATGACCTCAACAAAGACTGCAACATGGTGGGAATGAACAGGTAAGGTCGTTCTGTTACATAGTGACGCTATCCGCTATCTTGCTGCACACATGGCTACATTCTACATTAGCTTAGGTGATGCATGCTATTGTCGTTTGGCGGTTCACGACAGCAGGCCCGCTTTGACCTCATTTCATTGGTTGCAGTCCGTTCCTGGACGAGCGCTTCAGACAATCACCCTTTAACTCGCGCTCCAAGAGCTCTTCGCCTGCTGCGGCTAGCTCATCTGCCAGGGCTGCCTTCCATGGTAAGACGCACACACGCACATTTACATATACCCATTCACACAGTGGATGCACACAGACATTTCAAATCATTAACGTTTGAATGCGGGCACACAATATGGAGGCATGCACCTGATCTCGGTCATCTTATTATCTATTACTGTATTGTATTACTGTTATTTTAAGATTTTGAAATCTATTTGGCAGAACTGGTTATCTAGAATGAAGTTAACTGGTTACTATCTTTAATTTCTTAATTTGTCTTGAGTTATTTTAAATGACACACACACACACACACACACACACACACACACACACCTTTTAGAGCATTACTAGAGGCCTGTGCCTGGGATCACCACCAAACCCCCACCCCACCGCAACCACGTCCCGTTACCTCTCAGTATCCGGGAGCTTCCCCTTTGTCTTTCTGTGCCAGTGAGAGATCCCGAGGTTAATTAGCCTGTGCCAGCCTTGCCTGTCCCTCTGCCAGTTAACGGAGATCTGATTGGCTTCTGGGTGTCAAGGGTGCCCTGGAAGTTAATTCACCTAGCCCACCTATTCTTTCCTTTATGTGGTCAGCGCTGCAGACGGACCCAATCCCCCTTACTCTGCCTCTGATTTACACCTCTTTCTCCGTTTCTCCTCTCCCTCATATGAAGTCTCTTCTCTCTCCCAATGCCCAGGTGTGACTACTTGAAAGCCCATTATAATCTTAAACTAACCCTGCCCTCCCCCTCTCTTAGGATAAGCAAAATCAGTATCTTAAATGACAACCCCCCCCCTTTCTCTCTCTCTCGCTGTATATCTCTCTCTCTAGAATGGTCTGTGAACCACTCTGCTTATCCCAGCTCACACTAGCTTTCATAGGGTGAGACATTTTTAGAATCATAACTCTAGCTAGCTTTATGGCAAACGCATGGAGGAGTGTGTGTGTGTGTGTGTGTGTGCGTGTGTGTGTATGTCCTCTTTCCCTCCAGCCTGTGTTCAAGGCTTATCAATCTTTTCTCATCTGTGCACCATCCTCACTGGCTCTAATAACACTGATTTAACCATTAACAACTTCAAGGCCTACACTGGAGCCTAATTGTCTCAATTATCAGTACACGTGGCCTCAGGCCTGTGCCCATTGGCTCCTGCTCTAGGTTAGGTCTGAACCTAATCCAGCCTCTGACTCAGGACAGCTAATGCTGCAGCTAATGCTCAACTGCAGCTACAGAACCGGGCGGCACCTTAACAAGGTCTGGGCTGTTTACAGGCCAAGCCATAGAGACGAAAGCAGGGGAGGAACATGTGTAATTGCCAGTTCCAGTGGCTGCTGTCATTTTAAAATGCATTCAGCCAATGATGGTGCCAGGACATCCATTTGTGATAGGATGGTTACAGTTGCAGATTTGCTTCTTGAGACGTTTTGACACTGGTCGTCACCTGTCTGACTTGGACCTTGTGAGAAAAGACACACACACACACACACACACACTTTCTTTCTGATCTGCCGAGCTAGTTCCCTTGCTTGTTTCCTCTTGTAGGTCTTTATCACCATACAAACACAAACTCATTCACTGTCAACTGCGTGTCACACTCCCACTGGTTGGGCCCTTATTACAGTGGTGAGTCAGTGAGCTGCAATAACAAGGACTCGTATGACAGCTGACTCGGTTGCAATAGGCTGATTAAACCTAACCAGACTGTCAGCAGGCTCATTTACTATTTCACGGTCTGCAATGCAATGCCCACTTCCCAGAAACTCTGTTTTTCAGTTTCTTAGATGGAGCACTGTTTATTTTGAATTACTAGTTATAGAGGCTACTTCTTCTATGACTGTATTGAGGTGGTAGAGATTGCATCATAAAGTGTGCTATAAAATAAATAGCTTCCGTTAACCCGTTTAGAACAACTAAATATATAATAGTACTACAATTACTACAGATTGTAATAATAAAAATAAGAATAAAAAGAAAAAAAGGTTCTATTTTATGCATATTCTCCTAGAACAAGTTATATAAATACTCAGTTAAACTACTAAAGCTATCACCGTTATGTTTATTATATACTGCTATGTAGTAAGATATAAGACGCAATAAGAATAACAATGGCTATTAATATTCAAGATAACATGTCAAATAAATCCTTTGGCGCTGTCTGACGCTAGGGTGCACCCCAACTAAACGTCCTTCAAAAATGACTGTTCAAGGCTAACACATCTGTTCTTACACGCTTGCCAGTGTTCACACAAAAAAATTATCTTTTCAGTGGAAATTAGAGACTCATTGAGCGTTTGGACTGTCTGAAAGTATTTCTTTCTTTTTGCCACGTAAGAAGTGCTAAGATATTGTGAACGGAGACGGGTATCTTTTAATAAGGAGTGTAATACGTATACCTAGCTTTGGAGTCCAAGGTCCTTGCGGTACACAATGTATAGCAGTTGTAAAGCACAAGCTGTGAATCACAGCTAAACTTCAACTCTATTCCAGCTTTGTGCAAACCCACTTAGTGAAGTGCAGCTCAAACACTGATTTTCTCAGAATTCTATGAATACTATGAAGTTTTGATTCACTGAAAGGATCGAGCGATGGGAAAGAGTTATTTAGCTATAAACATGAATCTACTGCTCACAGCATCATATTGTAGGCTATACAGGACTGTACAAACATGGTCACTGGAGGAGGGGGGGATCCATGACTAACTACTGTGTGGACAGATGTTTTGTCTAAACATCTGACCACACAGCACTGATAGGGAAGGTTCACTTTGAATAATATGTAATATTCTTCTTGGCTTGTGATTGTGTGGGGGAAACCTGGACTTTCCCTCCTTTTTTTTCCCTCCTGTTACTTCATCATACTCGACATGTTCCTCCTATCCCTGTCTCATGTCATTATTATGTTTTTATAAACTAAATTTAGTTTTTATTTCAGATTTTCTTTTAGTTTCCTTTACTTCTATTTTATGTAGAGCACCTTGAATTTGCGCTATATATGAAATCACATTCGCCTTGCCTTATGTCACTGGACACACCCCCCGCCCCCTGCCTCTCTGGTCCATACTGTAGGTGCGATGGGGAGTAGAGGCCAGGGCCTGCGTGTGGCACCCAGGCTGATTAGCCTGGACGGCCATGCGTCCCAGGCAGAAGGGCTCAGGGCTGCTCTGTGGTGCAGGGCACATGGGCACCTGCTTAGGAGGAGGCTGCTGCGTGAGATGATTACTGTTGCTATGAAGGAATGCGTGCAACGGTAGTGGAGCCGCTAGTTCAGCGCAAAACACAGAAAGCAAGATATGCCCTGTGATTTGCCCTCCCTGCTCTTAAGCGTTAAAGTCATAAGTGAACGTAGAAATAAATACCCAGCTTGAAACTAGCAGTTGGTTTAATGTAGGATATTCAGTATACAGAATTGCAGCACTTAATATATAAAAGAGCATGTTGCATAGAGGATTTCACCACCTTCTAACCCTTAACAATGTATGATATTTAAGCTTTTCTTATCCAGTATACATACCGTCAAATTCAGCGAATATCACCTCACATTTCGTTAGCTGCTCATTCTGTGTGCGCACTGGAAACAAATCAGATGTTCATACACAGACCTGGCTCTGTAAATGGGAACACACAGTGGTCTCGGACCACACGACCACACAACACTTTTGCAGCCATGGCAATGGGAGTTTAATTTTTAGGAGCGGAGGAAGCAACCTATGGCATTGAAGGGAGAGGTGTGTTTGTTTTTATGAGTTCAGATATCTACAGAATGCCACTAGCTTAAGCATGCCTAAACATTTAGCACATAATACTTATTTACAAACGCGTAAATGCTGTTTGGGCTGATTGCAGGGCTTTTCACACAGGAAGCGTCCCGCACCCTCCTGCCACCCTCATGTGAAAGGCAAATCTTTTGTCCAGAGTCGCAGAAGCGATGCACCTTGTTTTGATGTAATCATGAGGACAGAACAGTAAACGAACCACATAGATTAACCAAGTAGGCTATATATGTATTAATGGTCTGGTCTCTAAATAAACCTAGCCTAATTTATTTATGAATTAGCCTATATCTAAGACAAAATATGTCCAATAAACATGTCCAATAAACATGTAAACACATTTTACAGATATTTTCTGTCCGAGGTAAAAGCTTTTGAAACAAAACAAAATTTGTAAAAATAATTTCATGACAATTCTTTTAGCATCTGTCAGTTGGTTTGGCTGTATGCTGCTTGCTAGCTAAATATAAGTAATAAGACATATACAGTACAGTGTATATATAAGTCAAGAAGGTGAATGTGTGTCCCGCTACGCCGCCATCTCAAAAGTTAAATATATTTGATCTCGGAGGCAGGCGGGCATGTTCTCGATTCTTGCACACAGGCGGCAAATCTGTCGGGACCACGCCCGCCCACCCGCTGTACCATCCACCCAACCCCCACCCTCCTAGCCTGCCTGCTTCTTATTGAAAATGAATTGAACACTAGCGGGTGCCGCTTACGGTGTGAAAATCATTTAAGGCAGCGATGACGATGATGACGATTATGATGTTGGTGTGTGTTTTCCAGATTCAGAAAAGGGTGGCATTGAGCTGGGCAATGGCATTGCCCAGTGGAGACTGAATGAGCAGCTGTACCCGTGTCCTGTCTGTGGCAAGGTTTTTGGTAGACAACAAACTTTATCCAGACACTTGTCCTTACACACAGGTCAGTACACACAAACACACACACCATACTGTATGTGCATATGTATATCTAGTCACTGTATTTCTAGTTAATATGTGTGTTTCATTGCCTTAGGATAGTGTGTGCCAGCGTGCATGTTTGTGGGCATCCTTGACTAAGTAAATAAGGTTGACTAGACTGGATTACCCCT
>JAODTR010000001.1:1931590-1956424 GCA_025399935.1 Amblyopsis rosae | reverse complement strand
CTCATTATATTTTTAAGATAACCCTTCTCCCCGCCCTCCCCCCGTCTTTGTGTGTGTGTGTGTGTGTGTGTGTGTGTATGTGTGCGGCACAGCTGCCACGTGTGTGGCTTCCAGACGGAGCTGAACGCCCAGTTTGTGAGCCACATGTCGCTCCATGTGGACAAAGAGCAGTGGATGTTCTCGCTGTGCTGTGGCGTCTGCGACTACGTGTGCGTGGAGGAGAGCGACATGAAGAGTCACGTCAGCGCGGGCCACACAGGTGAGTGAGAGAGTGGGAGAGTGGGAGAGAGAGAGAGAGAGAGAGAGAGAGGGGCAGATTATAACCTGATGGCGGTGCCGTTGTACTGCGTGTGCCATGTGTGTTGTGCCCTTCCATTAGGGGTGATGATAATGGTGTTCATATGCTACTATCATTTCTCAACTATTAACCGCAGGTTGTCCGTTGATTTGGTAAACTTCCTGTAGCCCTGCACTTAGAACTAATTTGCGGCCTTTTTACAAGTCTGATTTAATTATTTATTTACTTATTTATTGAAGCTCCAGCATTATAAAACTGCCCTGCTACTGTACATACAGTACAAATGCAGTCATACACCACATTACAAGCTGTGTGGGAATCTTGGCTATTTCTTAAAGACATATATATGGAATCCCTAAGGTACCATGAATATACATTGAATTTAGATCAAATGTTCTCATGATAACAACATAATTAATATAT
Organism: Amblyopsis rosae; assembly: GCA_025399935.1. Classification (NCBI taxonomy): domain Eukaryota; kingdom Metazoa; phylum Chordata; class Actinopteri; order Percopsiformes; family Amblyopsidae; genus Amblyopsis; species Amblyopsis rosae. Next base: position 1,955,703 of record JAODTR010000001.1, on the reverse strand, counting down.
TATCATGGGAAAAACAATACATGGGAATGGAAAAGTTGGAAGAGTTGAGCTGGTACTATGCAATGTAAAAGCTCCCTAAAGCGAGTAGAGTTGAGCTGGTAGCAGCAATGGAAAAGCTCCCTAAAGCCAGTAGAGTTGAGCTGGTAGCAGCAATGTAAAAGCGCCATTAGTGTCTCTGAGTAAAGCTATGTGTGATTCTCAAACAGGAAGAAGCGTACACATAACATCTTCCTGATTCCCGATTCTATCAATGAACTGCTGTATAGAACTTTGCTTGGTGCAAAATTATGATGTGCCTAGCTGTAATTGATACTGGGCTATGTGCCATGCTATAGTGTTGATGATGTTTGTGTAAATCTGGCCTGTTATTCTGACCTGCTGCATTTTTCTGCCTTGATTTGCGATGCACAAGTATTTGTTTTCATTTTGTAGTGCTCATCAAAATTGTAGTGGAGTTAATATTAAAATGTGATAATATAGTTCAGTAATAAAACAGATAAAGGCTGTGAATGCATGGGATTCTTCTAAATGAGCTGTTTTTAAACACTCTAACTAAAACCTTGGTTGGTAAAAGTGCCTATTGTGGCTATTTCCCTCAGCTCCATATAGAGATGTTATGCCCATGGTTACAGCATTATTATTATATAAAAAGTGAATACGGTGTTGAGGTGAATTCACTGAAATGTACTGTAGCAGTAAGATAAATACGGATAAAGGAGATCTAAGTCTAAAAGACAATCAGTAGGACTGTGCTTCTTCACAGACGGGAATCGAACTGCTTTGGATGTTCAAAGCCACAGGTCTGAACCCTTGGTGGTCGATATGAGTGTTTTTGTCTGAAACGGCTTTGTCCAGTTCATGGCTGATGTTTTGCCCTTCCACTGTTTCTGAGTAAGTGTGTGTGTGTGCGTGCGTGCGTGTGTGCTTTTTAGTGTGTAGCTGTGTGGGTGGGATTGTCCAGCCCAGACAGCTGAGGGGTCTTTCAGAGGCCACGGTGGCCTTGTATATCTAAGAGGGCTGGCCCTTATCGTGCCTGAGGCGCACAGGAGTGGAGGAGGGGGGAATCAATAGGCCTTGGGTCCTTTTTGAGGCGAGCTGGGTTTACGATGCCACTGTGGCCATCTTTTAAGTCCCTCGGCCTAGCTTGGCATTTACCTCACACACACCCACACAAGATGGCCACCTCAGCCATCCGTGCAGGCGCAGGTGGGTTCAACTGCTGACCACCCCCACCTCCTGACGTGTCTCCTCCCTTTTAAGTGCTGGAGTTGATTCCTATTTTAAGGTCAGGCTTATCTCACCCCTCGGTCGGTATCTCACTTAGCCTTTTGTGTCTAAAAACGCCGAAGGGGACTTAACTTCTCTGCGGGGAGGTGGGTTCTGTTTAGACGTAAAGGGGGGGGGGGTTATCTGATCAACCTGGCAACCTAGACATGCTCCAGAAATGCAGGAGCGTAGCGGGAGTGCGCTGCATCGGTTAGGCGCGAGACTTCCGCTCTCATCTGCAAGAGGAGGAGGAAGAAGAAGAAAGGGATCTTGTCGGTTGCATGTTTGGAGCCATCTCTGATGATTTTACAGCGTCTCTATTCACACCCAGTGAATGGAGGTGGCCAGGTGCACAGAAAGCTGCAAGGTTAAAAGGCTAATGAAATGGCGTTCAATTAAAGTAGAGAAAACGGATGCTGCTCCTCTGTGGTCAAGGACCCGCAGACCCGACCATATTCATTTGCTTTCGTTGCGTGGAATTAGCTCTTAACCATTCTGCGAGGGCTAGACCCAGGTACACATTGAACATAAGAATACTGCAGCAGATTAATGCCATCTGGTTCAGTGTCACGCTGACATGGCTTCAGTCTCTATCTGGATTTGACTGAAACTAATTAAGCTTTTCTATACGCCGTATGGTCAAAAAAGCGCACACGCTGTGCCCGCTCTGCATCTCTTTGTCCTAGAGGCACGCGGCACTGGCTGAGCACTTGCGTGCGTCTGTGTCTTTGCCTGCATGTAAATGACAGGCGGACTAGTGTCGACCATTTTACCGTCGCTCCCTCCACTTCTCCCTTCCAGAGTGAATGTCCTTTGTTGAGCTGTGCCCTGATATGCACCCACCATCTTAGCTCCCATGGCCATGACCCCGGCGCCTCTCCCCTCGCTAGCTCCCTCCCTCCCTGCTCCATCTCTCTCTGCCTCTCTCTCTCTCTCTCTCTCTCTCTCTCTCTCTCTCTCTCTCTCTCTCTCTCTATTCCTCCATCCTCTGTCCTGGTGAATTGCAGTCTGGGAGAGGGAGATCAATAAAAGCACACTGCTTCTTGATTGCACTGACAGCAGGGCCTCAGTCAAAGGACAGAACGCTGCATTTGAGGCTGCGTGCGTGCGCGCGCGCGCGTGTGTGTGTGTGTGTGCGCGCCTACCTAAAGTGGGTAATCTTCCTGCTGTTTGGAATTACGCTGCAGTCCACGCCCGACCATTACGGTTTTTGGTTGTTGCTACTCACTCCCAGGTCTTAAACACAGGCAGGTGGAAATCCTAGAAGTTGTAACTGGAACATCATTGCCTCAGCATGCTGAAGGTGAAACAGACATTGTGCGGCCAAAATGTGTGAACCGCATTCATCGCGGCCTAAACATTTCTTGCTAAACTGTGCAAATCCAACATTTGTGCAAAAGAGGCTAGCCTTAGTTCATAAATCTGGCCGCCACAAGCTCACATGCGGTTGGTTTTTATTGACATGACCCGTAGTAGTGTATTTAAAGTACCGCATTACTGTGTACAGTGAACAGTTGTGGATTATTATGACACTTACTGTGCATCACACGGCATTCTATTGGTCGATCGGGATCAGCTCAGCGCACTACTCTCATTTACAAAGAGACATTTCAGAGTATTACACTGTGTTTTGAGCTTTCAAGCTCAAGATGAAAGCGTCCAAGAGATTCAGCTCTGTGTGTGTGTGTTTGTGTGTGTGTGTGTGTGCACATGTACGTGCGCCCCCCCCCCGTGCCCAGGTCTGAACTCGAGGAGCCCTCTTAGTGAGACCAAGAGCACCTCCTCCTCTCTGTCAGCTCTCAGCGACTCACTGAACAGCTCTGAGGGCGGAGACCTCACCCACAGTAATGAAGAACTCAAGAGCCTGCTGGCTCCGCCCTCCACTGCCGGCAGCCAGTCAAGCTCTGGAAGCCACTCGGGATCAGGAACTGAGGAGAAGTCTGAGAAAGGCAAGGAATTGTGGGGGATTATGGTAACCGGGTGATAACACACCTTGTAACTCTACTTGGAAGAGACATGGCACTTTTGGTAGACCCTCGTTTTGATGCCACATCATTTTGATTTGAGTGAGGAACACGGCCTCAGCCTGTTGTGCCGTAGTGCTGTAGCATTAGCAGCACTACGGCACGTAAGCAACTCTGTGCTGAACGCCTGATGCATGACGACCGTCTAAGCTCATCACAGACGTTCAGGAAGTGATACTGTCGATGTCCATTGGCTGGTTATCATTGCATGTGCTATGCAAGCATGTGTCTTGCATCATTTCCGGTGCGACGCTAGTGCAGTGCTTTATTTACACATTTAGAACATAGCCTACTAAGTTTACAGATTTCCAAGATCTGTAAACAGCCAGTCCTGTCATGCAGTTTTCCAACGAATTCCTTATTGTAAGTTTAACGTCCGACTTGGTCATTTAGTTATGTAGTGTCGTGTCATGTCGATCAAAATACCTCTGCTGTCAAGTAGGAGGATCTTGATGCAGTTAGCCAGCACCGTGTCCCAGACCCTACGTAACTAAAGGCTGTAAACATAGTTAATGTATATGCATTTCCATCAAATGTATAGGCATTTACATAAAATACTAATTACAGTTTTAATTATTATTGTTGTCAAATGTAATTATTTTTATTTGAGAAACACTGCCTTAGATTACATTGAACAACCAAGTGAAGTAACCTGATAATACACGCTACTGGTAGAAATGGCAGTCAGCTTTGTTGTCTGTTTGACAGTCAATGGAAGTGAATGGTAAATGAAAATGGTCAACGTATGGCTCTGAGAGCGTAGTTCATGCCCGTGCAGCATGTCAGTGCTCAGCGAGCGTGGCGCATTCCTCTGTTCCTCGCATAGCAATCTGTGGATGGGTGGTAATCCCACCCCACGGCTGCCCAGACGTTTGTATCTAGTTGCGTTTCAAACGTCTGAAGTGATTTATGGGGCACTGTGAAACATACCAATGAAGGAGGCTCGCAGTAGCCCTGAAGCCCCTTGTCGCTCTTCTCCCAGGCTTCGAGTGCGTCTTCTGCAACTTCGTGTGCAAGACACGCGGAATGTACGAGCGGCACCTCCAGATCCACCTCATCACGCGCATGTTCGAGTGTGACGTCTGCCACAAGTTCCTCAAGACGCCCGAGCAGCTGCTGGAGCACAAGAAGTGCCACACCGTCCCCTCTGGAGGGCTCAAGTAAGGAAAGCAAGTACAGACAGAGGTTCCTTAATCCACTCGCCCCACCATCCCCACCCCACCCCAACCACCGCACACACCGCACATGCTAACACAATACACACTGTACGCTTACACAAGAGCTAGACATCTGGGGAGCGCCACTCACTTGATGTAACTTCATGTAGCGGTAATTGACTAGCTGTACAATTAGCATACAATTTAATGCTAATGCATTTCTCACTTCCAGCAAGCTTCACTTGCATGTTGTCATTTGCTGACTAACATAAAAGGAGAAGAAAAAAAGAAAAACTGACTACAGGGTTCCCATGGGTCATGGAATATCTGGAAGCTAGTGGCAGACTGTGGACAAATGGGGACAGTCAGGGAATCTGTTCTTGGTGCTTCGTGAAAGTCACGAGAAATCTTGACATTTACAGGTCAAGGGTTAAAGATCACGGGCACGGTAGGTCTAGGTTCACAGAAGAATCTCATAGTCATAGAAGTTAATTTCTCATTCTGTCAAGCCGTGGAAATGTCTAGGAAGTGTACAACTGACTTTAGCGTGGGGACCTTGTGACTAAATGTTGTCGTTTGCTCGACCAACTTTGTTGTCGAGTGTAACATATTTTTCAGTTGTCGGTATTCATTTTTTGATTTATTTACTGACATGCACACACATTTTGCAGTATGCCTGCATAAACTGATGCTGAGCGTGCAAGTAGAAATTGTCCCCAGATAAAATGGTTTATGAATATGCATGTTTTCACCTTGCTGCTAACATCGATTTACTTAACAACATATGCAGCTTTATTGACACCCACGTACATGCAAGCACACCACACATTACCAAGCACACGTCACAACAGCTTGAGATGGCTCTCATTTACCCCCGATTCTGCCTCTCTCCAGACCTGCAGGAAGCCTCTGTTGTACTCAGCCAGCCAAACTAATCTGTAGTTTACCTGTTTACCTAGCCCAATAAGCACATAAACATTTTGACTGCCTTATGTTGTTTTTAGTTCTTTTATTTATGTTTTTGCCTTACATTCAACGGAGCCTGGTAAATCAATTTTTTGTTGGGGTATGATGCCTAGAACAATGTTGTGACATGCCCCCCCTCACTTGTGTTCTGTAGATTCTAGGGTGATGGACTGGTGTTTTTCACAAACACTTTGGAAGTAAAATGCACCTTTGAAAAGAGACCATATTGAGAGGACTTCGCCCAGAACTCCTAACCATTTTTGAGTGATAGTCTTGAACGAAGAGACCACCATTTAGTATGTTGTACTGTAGGGTCCACCACACCACACACTAATGTTCTCCGTCTGTGCTGTGGGCTTTGCACTATAATGTACGGAGTCATAAACATTAGACAGATTCAGTTCTAGTGTAAAACAATCTGGTTTTGAAAGGACCTGCAGTCACACAAGTGTCTCCAGGAAATAGATCCCACTAAACGTAGGCATGTTTTACAATTCATCACAACTAACGTAAAAGTTCATCATTTGTGCTTTTAAGTTCTCATACCAGCATAGTTGGTGCATGTGTAGAACCAGTTCTAATCATTATAAGTATCACCTCATCTTTTCATAAACAAACTGTTCTCCATCTTGTTTCTGTGGAGCCATCTGTGGTGTCAGGGTGTTTTAAAACTCTGTAACTGTTGGAAATCGTGGTATTTGATTTGGATGTAGCTTTATCGAGGCACTAACGGGGTCACAGCATGCGGCACATGCATCCCGTAGCACACAGCGAACAGTTACTCAAAGCAGCAGCGGTGATACACTTTTCATCAGCATCTAAACAGCTATGAGTATCTTAAACTGTTCTGAACGTAGTCTGTCTTGAGGCATAGCGAATGTAATAGGTGTCATGTGAATGTTTTATATATTAAATAATGAATGTAAAATTAGCTAGTCCAAACTAATTTCGTGGAGGAAAAAGGACAGTTGATTACCTTGTTGCATTGCCAGCCTGTATTTATATTTGTTCCATATTTATAGGTGATAACACATTTAAAAAAAAATATATATATACAGTATATTGCCATTCAACTGCATATATCCGCACATGGGGAGCTGTTTAACTGTCTACCAAGTTTGTACAGTCCCCTCTAAATGCATGTAGACTAAACTCTGCCTCAAAAGGCAGACAGAAACTAAATCTAGCTAAATAAGTGCATAAGAACCTAATGGAAATGAAAAGAGGTCAGAAGGTTATAGCCTAAATTATATGACCACACCCACCCCCCCATTCCTCCAGATAAAGAGCAATTTTCTCAGTGTCCAAATATGTCAGGAGTGTGTAGAGGAGGGAGAGAGGGGCTTGACCATTCGAGGTTTTTCTGAGGTGATTCTGTTCTGCAGGGTGTGTGAAGCGCTTTGGGGCCCAGAGCAGATGAAAGGTGCTATTTAAATGTAAGTGCCACTCCATTTCTCCATTTCCCTTCATGTTTCAACTGCTCCCATCTTTTCTCCAGCCTGTCTGCCACACACACACACACACACACACACACACATTAATCACGTACCCCTAAAATGCGCCACACATAACCTACCCGAGTCAACACGTTCCACATCACAGCCATACTTCCTTCACCTGTCCCGTTTTTAACCTTTTCATGCCCGTGTTGTTGTTGTTTAAATCAAAGTAGAAAACCTTCACGGTGTCATCGTGTTTTCCTCCTCGATGTTCTGGACTGTACCCCTCCTGGGCGTTCCCCTTCAACTGTCTTGTGCTCTTGTGTGTCACCCACCCCCACCCCCCCCGCCGTGCAGGTGCCCACTCTGCATCTACACCACCAACCGTCCGGCGGCCATGGAGTGCCACCTGAAGACGCACCGCAAGCTGGAGTACCGCTGCCGCATCTGCCAGTCGCTGTGGGCCGACCAGGCGTCACTGGAGGCGCACATGCGCGCCCACCGCCTGGGCAACCACTACCGGTGCGAGCGCTGCGGCTACCTGTCCAAGACGGCCAACAAGCTGATCGAGCACGTGCGCGTGCACACGGGCGAGCGGCCCTTCCACTGCGACCGCTGCTCGTACAGCTGCAAGCGCAAGGACAACCTCAACCTGCACAAGAGGCTGAAGCACGCGCCGCGCCGCACCTTCGGCTGCCGCGAGTGCCCCTTCACCACCACGCACCCCTTCGTCTACAGCCGCCACCTCAAGAAGCACCGGGGCGGAGGAGGCGCGGGGGGGGAGGAGGAGGAGGAGGAGGTGGGGCGGGCGCTGGAGGGCGGGTCCTCCTCCACGTGGAGGAGCCAAAGGAGGAGCCCCGAGGCCTTCCTGTTGGGCGGGGGCAGCGGGGGCAGCAGCCCTCTCATGAGCCTTACCGCCTCCCAGGCGCTGCAGTCGGTCGCCCTGTCACTCACGCTGGGCAAGTCCCGCCCCCCGCCGGTCCCCCCGCCGGTCCCCCCGCCTCCAGCACCGCCCCCAGCCCTCTCCTCTTCTCCGGCCGTCCGGCGCGTCTTCGAGCAGTTCGGGAACTGCCAGCGGGCGCACCTGATCCCCCTCACCACCCTGTTCACCCAGAACAGTCGCCTCACATTCCGCATGCGTCCCGACTCTGCCCGCTCCCCCAGGCTCCTCTTCTCCTCCTCCTCCTCCTCTCCCCCATCCCCCGCCTCCCACAAACACTCCTTCCTGGCTTACCTGGGACTGGTGGAGCGGGCCAAGACTGTGTGACCTTGCCCACCTCTTTCCCCTGGTCTGCTCGGACAGCGGTGGGAATGACACTGCACTGGGAACAACTTGTTTTGTTTTGTTTTTTTCCAATCAGACCAGCAGAATAAGCTGGACTGACAGAAACAAACCTATTGAAGAGAAGAAAAAAATAAAAAACATTTATGAGAGTAAAAGGCTGTATGTGCTAAAAAAAATGCATTTATATCAAAAGCTGCTTTTCTTATCGGTTCTATCAATTGAATTACTTCTGCTACTACTCTTGACTATCCTTTGTGTGTTTTTAAACATCTGAATGACCTGGACCCAACTGCATTATCTGGGGAAAAGAAAGTATCTTTGTTTTTGTTTTTTTAAATATATTTTTCCTTTTGGTTGTTTGACAAGATAAAAGTTGAAAAAGAAGAAACAAAACTTGCAAGTGCTACATTTTAGTGCATTTTTGTCTATTGCTATTATGCATCAAAATAGCATGCCTGTATCTGTGTTTCAGCTAGCTTTGACGTCATTAGGAAGCTGATGCGAGATATCCCATAGCGTTAGCGGCTCACTGTGGACAGAACCAACGAAACGGAACGTTTCTATTTGAATTAGGCTGTTTACAAAGCAACGCCTCAAACCACGCACTTATTTATCGACCTTGTATATAGTTTTGTAGCCCTTTCCCCTCCCACCGCTTTGATTTTCGTTTGTTTTGTATAATGGTGAAACCATATGCATAATGGCCGCCTGATATCACCTCAGTCTCAAAATAATGTCAGCCATATGCCCATATGGAAGATTCCTTTAAGAAGCTGTATTGTTATGTAGTTGATATAAATGGTTCCAAAACTGAACCCTAGATTAAAATATCACCTCAGGTATAGGTGAAACTATTATCTATAAACTATTATCTGTCCATAGGAATATGTTTTGAACATATTTCTCCATTTTCTACGATAATATTTCCCGACCTCAAGGACAAATGTTTAAGTCAGATGCATCTCCTTTAAGAAGCAGCAGTGGAAACAGTTGTGTATTCATTTATGAGACAAGGTGATCATCAGGCTAGCATTATGCACAGAACTATGTATCATGCACCTATACTTAGAAGAGATATATGAGAAACATGTTTTGTGGAGGTGACCAGCTTAAGGCTAGATTACTAGCCACAGCTCCCGGTCACCACAGGCCGATTCAATGGTGCTTATTGGAGCTTTTTGTAATTTTGTGTAAGAAAAAAATAACTGTTCCAAAATGACTTGAATGAATGTAAAAAATGTTTGTTTGTGTACATGATGAAGATACAGAAGTGTAGCAGGGAGGTCTTCTGTGCTGGTATAGGGAGGAACCGTGTGTTTGGTGGCCTTCTGTGTCATTTTGTCTTATATTTTTGTTTGTTCATTGAACCTTTTACATCATAATACAATATTTATACTAACATTAAAGCAAATCAAATTTGAGAAATGCTCTTTGTGGAGTGGTGACGAAGCAAGCCATTCACTTGTACAGGATTGTGTTCAATGGCGTGGCTTCTCGTAGGTTGGCAGACACGGTACTGCTTTCACTGTTCTCAACCTTTTTTAGTTTTAATTGCACTTACCGTAGTTACATTTCAAGCCAAAAGCACTTAGACCCTCTTTTATTTATTTTTTAAATTGCAAACTAGTTCTATTAAGCCACCACCATCTGAAATTGACCTGGAAATGTTTGCTGAAAATGGCTCAATCAAACTCCATTGTTTCATGTGTAGGCATTTCTGGTGGAGAAAGGGTCTGCCTCTGTGAAATTGGAGAAAGCAAATGAATACAAATTCCATGAATTAGACAGTAGAGGTCAATGCTCTCCCTGGGAACTTAAGGTCCCAGGCTAAATTGCTATAGCCAATTTTGCACAGTGCTGCACTTTTGATTATGAAAGTATGTATTTATCCGTACAAAGTCAAAAATGCTCAAAAATAAGTTATGTTTTTGAGATAGAGTAACATAATAATAAGCTTCTCCTTTTTTAAGCTTTACCCAGGATTAACAGTACTCATGTTCCTAAGTGGTCTTCAAGCCAAAATGGTTTCTTATTTGTAAAGGGATTTTTTTTTCTCACCTTTTTTTATATATTTGTCTTTACCTTTTTTGTCAGTTTTGCGTATGTTTTCTTGATTCATTGTTGATGTTTTTATTTTTCTACTTAAATCATGTCGGAGCTGAGAGTTGACTGTACGGAGAACATGCATTGTCAAGACCAAAACGCAATGCAACACAGGATGTGATCTTAGGATGGAATCCATCATGCCGTGTTCTGGAGTGTGTCTCACCGCCCCCAATCAACTTACTGCTTTCTCCATGCTCAGCTTTCTTCACCTGAGTGAAAGATGTACTCACACATACATGCAACGAATTGAGCTCCTTGTATTGTCCTCTGTATCTTTTATACTCTGCCACATGGTGGAAGAAACCACCTGAGACTTGTGAGAATGGGTCAAATGAATTGTCAGGGTCCAAAAGAGTCATGAAAAAAAAAAGAAAAAGTGTGTCCACTGACACTTTTTAACCTGTCTGCCTTTTATTACTGCATAATCATTTAATCAGGAATGGCTGCACTTCCTCCCCCCAAATCCCATTTCAAGTTCAATATTTGATTAGGCGACAGGGCTCTGGCCTTTTTACAAAAACAGTATTTCTAAGCACTTAGTTCAGTTGACTTTGCCTAATTGTAAGAAAAAGTGACGTTTTCGTTGACATTTAAGTGGGACTACGTCCTCGGCACTTCTGATTATGCACGACATTTCCCTCAGTTTCTCTAATTCTTAGCACTTAATAGTTTTTACTCTGAACTAACTTGGTTACATTTAGTTGATAGGATCACCCCATCTACAATCAATTAGCTTTAAGTTTGGCTGCATTTTGTGATTAGAAAAGGCTCTCTCTTCTGGTAGTAAAAAATAAAAAGTATGTGCTGTATAAAGCTTTTTTTTTAATTCCTCCATCATTAAGGCTGTACAGGGTTGTTTGTGACGATAACTGGTAAATAGATCATTTGTACTTTTTTTGGTTTTGTATTGGTTTTGTTTGGCATTATTTTATGTTCAAATTGCCAGATCTAAATGTAACCGGATTTGAAAGTAAAGCTTACATCAGATATTACATCCATTGTCTGTTTTTTGTTGTTTGTTTTTCCTTTCCATAGTTCGGCGGCGTGTATTCCACATTGTTCGTATTTAGATGGCGAGCTTTGCTATGTTTTGAGTTTTCTAAGCATATAAACGTGTTGTCCGTATCTTTCAAACCATCAGTAAATATTAAACAAAGCTGAACCAGAACTAGCCCGTTCTTGCAGCCGCTGTCTCATTTAAACGTCACCTGTGCCATATAACACACATCATTAAGTCTTAGGCAAGGTTCCAACATCCTCCATGGAATTCTCACCTACATATTGTGCCAAGTAATTTTTATTTATTATTTTATTTACATTTTTGTAGGATGTACTTTATTGTTTAGTTTGTGGTGATGGAATACTATCATGGTCACAAGGAATCAGATCTGTCATGGTGTCTTGATGGTCTTTCCATGAGAGCAGCGGGGAGGTCTCTGCCCCTCTCTCCGGTCTACCTTTACGAGAGTTGCAGCACGTTCTCCCCCAGCCAAAGGTTGACCCTGCCTAATGAAAACAGATGAAGCAGAGATAAAGTGTTTGCCGACATTAAGGGACTCATTTATCACCGTTAGCCCCGAGCTACAGAACACCTTGGTGTGGAGATCTCCTTTAACAGGGCCCACCTCACAGCACTACGGCAGCCTGGAGCATCCAAGGCAGAGCCACAGATCTCTCTCTCTCTCTCTCTCTCTCTCTCTCTCTCTCTCTCTCCCTTCATGTGGTGCCTGCACGTATAATATGCTGTTTACACAGGTTCACTTCCCGTGCGTGCGCCTTTCAGCGCGGTTCTATGGCGAGGTAGAAGGTTGGGTGTTTTAGTGTGAGTTAAACTGAATCCAAAGGGTTTAAGCAGTCCATGGGGAAGAGGGACCTCTATTGCAGTGGCCTGTATTTTGACCTGTGAAGGTTCAACAGCCATTTCAAGCCTTGCACACTTTGCTTCTGCAGCGGGGTTCTCATCTGGGCGCTCGTCTCGCCTGGCTGTTAATGAATCTTTTTCGGCTGTGGTTAAAGCTGCTTAATTAAGTTCAAAGCTGGGCTTGGGGCGCTGTGCGCTGACCTCCCCATGAGTGGAAGTGTTGATTAGGAAGAGGAGAGACACACGGACACCGCAGGGGACGGATATTGATTGAAAGACTAGAAACCCAATTTAGATTTTTTTACACGATTGGCATATCACACTGTATGTGAATTTCCCCCCACAACCATCTCATGTCAGTTTGGCGGAAACAATATTTAAAATCGCTGAGCTGACCGGCTGGTTGGTTGGACTCGTCGACATAAGGCTGGAGTTTTCCCTCATCCCAATAATAGCCCTCCACCCTGGCCTGGGCTGTCTGCACAATGTCGACCTTTCGACACCAGCTCACCAAAGTTGGCCGCTGTCGATCGATAGCGTGTTAGCTTTTTGTTTGTAGGTTCAGCCTGCCTTGGCTTTATTACAGCTGCTGAGAGTCTTGGGGGAGTCTTGCACGGCTTTGCGAGCGAGGAGCTCCCTCTTGTTTGCCAAAAGTGTAATCCCGCCGTGACCTGGCGTGACCCCGCCCTGGGAGGAAAGCTGCTTAGACAGAAGTGCGTGTCTGTGGGAGCTCCCAGCTGTGTGTGTGTGTGTATGTGTCTCTCTCTCTCTCCCCAATATCACAGTAGCTTTGTTTTTCTCTGTACGTACTTTGTTTTCCTCACTGGCTTTTTCCTTTACAGCTGCCTGCCTGTCTCTTCTTTGTCTTCTCCTTACAGACTCGTCTTCACTTCATCCCCCCCGCCCAATACACACACACACACACACACTTTTCCTTTGCTTTCAACATCTCTTGCTGTACATTTTCTTAACCCAAGCATCGATACTTCCCAGGCTCCTCTCTCTTTATGCTCATCCATGTCCACCAGGGGGTTGTGTGTGTGTGTGTGTCGGGGGGGGGGGGGGCTTAGGCTGTGAAGGAGCAGAGGCTTCGCTAAGTGGATTCAGATCCCCCCCACGCTTCTCTGCAGGGAAAACAAACACAGAGGTCCGAATGTATGGTCCCATCTATGGAGAGCCCGTGGTTGGCCATAAGAGGAAGCATGTCTGCTGGTGCACGGGGGGGAGGAGGAGGAGGAGGAAAAGGAAATAGGGGGGAAAAACAAAGGGAGAAAATGAGCTCTGGATGTGGTGCGGACTGGAGGCAGGGCTGAGACCGGGTAGGATAAAGCTCTGCTGAAACGGCTCGTTGACGCTCAAATCTGCAAAAATAGATGTTCTTTCTTAATGCGGACGGTGACAAATGGGACGATTCTATTGTGTGATGTACATGGGCATAGACGAGCTGTATCAAGCTGCAGTCAAGGTTTCTCTTTCTGTAGAGCACAATGGCCGCTTGCTTTCCAGCAAGGCTCAGGCAAATATGAAGATATAATACCTCCGAGTATATGAGACAAAGCTGTGCTCTCCCATGGTGCATCACTCATTTGCCAGTCTGGATGGAGCACACATGGTGGGACATGTATTAACACGCACAGTTGCCAGTTGGGGCCCAGCCCGGGGCCATAGCGTTACTGCCATCCCAACCCACTGTTGTGCCCGCTCCCCAGTCTTGGGGTGAGATATCACCCAGTGGGGGTCAGTCAGAGAGGAGGGAGGGGGACTCGTCATATGGGAGGTCCTCCTCCGAGGAGATATTACCCATAAGGCTGTGGGCCTGGCATATCCACACTTCAAGGGAGCGCTTGGCGAACTGTCTCTGAAATATGGCTTCTGGCCTGGCCACTGTTATTGGATGACAATCATGTTATAGGGGGAAAGAGGGGGTGGTGCCAGGCAGCGCTTCTCAGTCATGTCCACTTGGTTCTCAGCTCGGCGACGACAAGCATGTCTGAATCTGGTAAGACACTGGGCAGCCAAGTCTGTTGTCAGGCTCTGCTGTTACCATGGCGTTATATGACAGCCACCAGCCATAGGTTACTTAGTTTCTATGGGTAACAATCCAAGCTGTGCTCTCCCTTCACATCAAGCGTGACTGTGGCGTTGTTGCCTGCCAACTGTCAACAGTAAAATGTCTCTCCTTGAATGTTGACTTGATGCAGCTCTGCTAAGAGCTGTAGTGAAGGGTTTTGGTGAGAGTCTTGCTTTAACAGGATAGCCAAGGTCAGGCCCAAGCTAATCGGGCTTCTTGTTTCCCTGGTCGGACTAATGAAGTAGAACGCAGACCCCTGTCTGACCCTGGAAAGCTGTAGCAAGGGAAATTGGTTTGGACCAATTAGCCAATAGCAAAGTAACTATTAAAGCAGAGCATTTATTTATTGGAGAAACATAATCTGAAACATCTATGGAGAATCACTTGAAAGAGCCACTGAAATGTAGCTATAATTCTGTGTACCGTAGATTATAATCACCGTTTGGAACATTTCCATCCCAGCAAAAGAAAGCAGCACAATACTATGTGCGGCACCTAAAGATTATTTGTACGGAAGGTTGCTTACAAGATGGTTAGCGCTCCTAATTATCTTATGCACTTGCACTTTTAATGATTTCCATGATTCAATTAGCGTTAACTAAATTCCTGTCTTCAATCAATTAAAGCCTTGCCTGCCTGCTCATCCATCTTCCAATCAGGACATCGGGAATCCCTCCATCTATTCTCATTTGTAAGGAGACTGGGTCAAACAAATTAAGAGGAGTTTGCATTCATTCAGTCTGTTTTTCTTAATTATTATTATTTGTTTTATTTATATTACTTTTTCACCTTTGCCACTTTCACATAAATAATAATGAACGAAGAATGACAGCACTATTACAACTGCAGAATTAAAACCCTTCGTACAATGTTCTGTTCTCACTGTTCTCTTCAACATACAAACATACAAAGTGAATAACAGTGGCCATCTATTACACTGCCAAATGTTTATTTATTTGATTGTATATTACAACCATAGATTATCTGAACAATGCAACACCATCCCTGACCAGCTCAAGGATCGGCTGTGCTCTCCTGGTTACAATGCATTCTGTAACTTGCTGGAATACACCTCGACATACTGAATTTTATCTCCAGGGATTCATGTGGTCCTCAAGGTCAGGAGATATAAAAGCAGTTCTTTTGTGCACTTTTGTGCACACAAGAATACATACACACACACACACACACACATTCTCTCTCTCTCTAAAACATTCGCTCATGCTTTCCGGTGTTAGTTTTCTTTCTAACTTACAGACCTCTCTCTCTTGCATTCACACACACACTAGCACATGTGTTTTAGGTTTGGCACCATCTGCTGGAGCTTTTATCTTTCTAGAAATATGTAGTTTCATAATTTAATATAAAAGTGGTCAGGTAAAATGTCATGTTAATTGGTTGTCCCAACTAACCATAATAATAACAGTGTTTTTCGGTACAAGTATGGTGAATTTTATGATAATACATAATTGGGAAGTGTTTTTTTTCTCTTCTCTCTTAAGCCAGTTTCTTCATAGGAAGTAGCACATCAGTGGTTTCCACGGTACCCAGATATTTAAGCCTCAATGGCTGAGAGAAGTTGAGGGCAGCGTGACCATTTTTCCCATGATGCTCTTTTCCTTCACCATTATCTTTCCTGTCTCATCCCTGCAACCCTCCCATACCATTATGAAAGACTGCATTCTTTTAAATGTAAATACCAAATTGTGCTCTTTCAGCACTCGGACTCAGAAGGTGGTGCTGGAGATTAGGTTTGATGTTACACCGGTGGATTATTGGTCCTGCAAGCTCGACCAGGGCCACTACTGGGGGTTAGGCTCTCTTTTCAGACGGACATTTTGTGAATTACCAGTCAAATGTATCATTGGAACACATCAAGTGTGCAGACATTATACGTGGCCTGGTTTGACTCATTCGCTAGTCCTGTCTGATAGAGACATGACTGCAAATACTGTACAATCCCCCCCCCCCCCCTGTGAGAGAATCTAAATACAGAGTATTAGATAAGGCTCTTGATACATGGGACCTGGGGCCGTAGCTGGCAGCTGCCAGGCCTCCAACATGGAGTATTTGCATGGCAGCAGGGCATGCCAGAGCTGCCCCTGGGATATAGCCACGCCACGGCTATCACAACAATTACACTGACAGCTCTTTTATAAACCACTCTAAATTCATTGAATTAAGACAAGGTGAATGGCCGTACAGTATAGAGCCGGACTCCCGCAGTAGTCATACGACTCTCCTAACACGAGCAGGTACACACACACTACAGTCAATGCAGTTGTAAAAGCCAAATGTTAAATGTGTTCTGTGTGCGCATGTATCCAGTATTTGTATTTGTGTGTAGTTGTTATTGATGTCATGCTACCTTTAAACTCTGCCAGCCAAGGAAGCATCTCAATGCAATGCTTCACTGTACTATTGTAATACAGTATGTACTATACGTGTCATGTACTATGCCTATAGGTGTCATACACAATCTGAGTGTAATATCTAAAGTTCCAAATGCACTTATAGTACAATGATACACTGACACACATTTCCGCAGCCTGCTGCTAGAGGGAGACACCTGTCTCTTCTCTCAGAGCCAGGAAGCCTTGCTATGCCTTGCTGGCTTGGGCGATGGTTGCCAGGACAGCGGTCTGGTATGGTCCAGAGCGGTTGGCAACGAGGCCTGCCCATCTGCCCGAGTTGACTTGTTCGCTCCCACACCGCTTGTGCAGTAGGACGCGTTGAGCCACGGTGTCCTGGCACGGCTCCTCGAAATGTCAACCTGGCGTGACAAACCTGGGCCGGGGCCTCTACAGGCCCCCAGCGTTGTGGGGGCAGTGCCCTGGCTCAGCCCGGGAGCCAGAAACATGCCACGGTAACAACAACCGCTGATCGACTACCGCTGGGCGCTGCCATCTTGTCCTGGGTGGGCGAGAGTTTGTTCGGTCGGGTGGAGAATGACTGCTCTCATTAGTCAGGAGAGGGGACAGTTAGTGTTGTTGTTTTTACACCCTCCCTTCCTCCAATACTAAATACTTATGCTCTTAAAGATCGTCCTTTATTCCTGCCACCTCTGAGATAAACACAAATAATGAAATAAAGCAAAACTCTTTGCTGCAGGCACAACGAGGGGAATGTGTACAATATCCACTCTGTCTCAGTTCTGCTGAGTCTGGACTTATGGCTGAGGTTGTCTGGCAGTAATCCATATAGCCTACAACAGTGTGTGTGTGTGGAGCTGTGGACAGGTATGACAGGCTGACCTCCATGTGTAGCCTGGGAGAGAGCTAGCGTAGCCCAACACTGCCTGTCATAACATGGCCTGACTGCAGCCCTGGAGGACCAGGCCCCGGAGGACCAGGCCTGATAATAGAGTCTGGCAAGAGGGCAACACCAGGCCACACAGAGGGGTATGGAGGGGAGGGAGTGGGGGTCACATGACAAGATGACAGGGGAGACAATGGAGGCAGACTATAGTTAAAGAGACACTAGTTAAAGAAGACACCGGTGGAGATAATGAGCTGAAACAGAGAGAGGAGGAGGAAGAAGGAGAAGAATGACACATGGTGGCTTTGTATCCCCCGCCCCGCATCCCAACCCTGCAGAGCACTTATCTGGGACGCAGCCTCCGAGAGCCAAGGAAGAAAGAAGGGAGTGGGAGGAGGCGGGGGCAGAAAGCATTTCACTGCTGCTTTTTGATGTCTCTCTCTCTCTCTCTCCTCCCCCCCACTTCCCCCCCAGCATTACGTCAAGGCGGGCAAAAGAAAAAAGACGACTAACCCGACCACTAACAAGGCCGACCACCGTGGATTAGTATTTGTCTTGATGTAGGGTTCAGAAGGACGTTGCAGTTAGTGTTCAAGGTACAACCATTTGCAAATATCCTACAGCTGAATTCACTTAGGCAGAACACGGGCCAGCAATTTAAAGTGCGCGGATTTAGAGTGATTGCATTTCGTGTCCTGAGGAGGCGCTGCCTGCAATCTTGAGTAGGTCTCATTAACATGGCCACCGCAGGCAACGCTGAGCGCCGCCGTGGGCAGGCACAAACATAATAGAGACATTATCAACCCTAATGTCTAGTACCCGGAGAGGGTGAGATTTTATAATCACTATTGTGATGGGCCGCAGGCCGCCGGTTGTGCGGAATGGAGAGGTTGGAGGAAGATAACCCCCCCCCCTTTTCTGACCAGACCCCTGTGCATTTTCTTGATCAGGCGCCGCATGCTGGCAGTCTGAGCAGTTGGATTTCATTAATTGAGTGCTGGCAGCATTATGCCCCAGCTAGTCACACTGGTGGGATAGCTCTCTCTCTCTCTCTCTCTCTCTCTCTCTCTCTCTCTCTCTCTCTCTCTCCCCCTCCCTCTCACTGAAACCATCTTCCAACCGTAACTACAAATAATTATTCACTCAAATCCATTACTGAGGGGTCAATCAAGTTCCCCCAATCATTTCTAGTCAAATTACTGGTGCAGAGGCTCTGCTCGCGCCTGCACGAAGGCCTGGCCCACTGGCTGCCCGGTAAATTACACATAGCAAACAGGAGAGTGTAGGGGACTTAAAAGCCTCCGCAGGTGGGTAATAAAGCAGAGGCACACACGTTGGCCGTCTCCGGGGGGAAGAAGGGGGGAGCGGGCATTCCGACGGTAACATCGGCTAGACTTCGCCCGGCCGCAGAATACCAACGGCATCTCCTACAATCTATCAGAATAATCAGACGGCTTTTACGCATTATGCCGCGCAGCCCGGCATAAGACAAGTCGCCATGACGGTCCCCATAAGGCATTGTGTAGCAACTCACCAGAACAGCACAATGAACACACACACACACATTACAGTCCACTCCTCTGTTTTCCCACATTAACGAATAGCTATTCAGACCGTTCCGTAGCCATCTTGAAACTGATCTGTCACCGCGTGGAGACAGCAAGCCAAGGCGGAGTGTGTGGTCAAGTAGACTGGGTGGGGGCACGTTAGTGTGCGTCGGTGTCAGGGTGGCAGAGAGAGAGAGAGAGAGATGTTGGCAGACAGACTGTTAGTATACAATATATGTTTTCTGAAGTGTAAGGTGTGTGTGTGCGTGGGAAGGGGGGAGGGGCACTCTGGTGAAGCAAAAGGGAATGGCTTTGTGGACCATAACCAATATCAGCATGCATGTGTGTGTGTGTGTGTGTGTGGGGGGGGGGGGAGTCATGGTCCTCTCATGCTGATTTTACCAGACAACAAGGAAAATACAACTCTGACTTAACTGACAACAGTCACCCCAAAACGCTGGTTCCTGCTGCCTGCTGACATGCAGCTGCCCATTGTTCTGTGCTTGCTCCAGACACAGAGTTTTTCAGTGGAATGGCTGACTTTTGCACTGCAATTACAACAGTATGAGAGCACCATTTGTTTGTTGTGTGCCAGGAAAGTGTTTTGACATCAGACCGCTGACTCAAAGAGCGGCTGTCAAAAGCAGCCCCTTCCATTAAACATGAAAAATGCTCTCGAACCTCATCAAAGAGCCCGTCTGTGTCCTCTGCTTACATTCGAGCCATCCAGGCAAATGCTAAACACGTGTGGATGGCCTTGTTTAGGCTAAAATGGCCGAACATGATACAGTAGAATTTGAGTTAATCTACCCCAATGAAACCGCATGCTGTATTTACAGTGTAGCCTGTGTGTGTGTGTGCGTGTGCGTGCGCGCGTCTGCATGCGTATGATACTGTCCAGACCTGCAGAGCTGACTGTTCCCTTCGCTAAGCCAGGGAAGTTCTGTGTGTATGTGTGTGTCAGTATGATGGAGGAGAAGGGTGTTACTCAGGCCTAATGAATCCATCTGCATTCAAGGGGCATTCTTCTTCTTGCAGGCAGGCAGGCAGGAGCAAACGAGCAGCAACCTGGGAGGTAGTCCAGCTTAAAAGGCTCTTGTTAGCTGTGCCACAGCAGGCCAGGCAGCAGAGGATCGGGAACACGGGTTATACTTTCAAGGAGATAATTGCAAGTTAAAGGTACACTCCTCAATTTGTGTGTGTAATTATCCTTGTGACTGCATCCAGTAGCTTTTTTTTTATTCGTCACAAACACAGACCGCCTGTGAATGCTCCCTGACCCTCCACTTTGGCTCTCCACAGCACTTCTTCCCCCACAACACATCCATGATTATGCACAGATGTGTTTCAAACAAACGGCCAGCTATAGGGTCGATATTTGGGTTAGGGGGCGCTATAACAATATCAGAACTTGGCAGCCACCACAAAACTCTATTTGTATCATTTGAGACCTGAGCCAAAGCTACATGCATATGATGTATATGGCTACATTTGGCAGAATACAGAATAGGCAGTTTCTGCAATGTGGCCGTAACTCACATCCCAGCCTCTCTTCGACCTGGCAAAACAGACATCCACGAAGAACCGGTCGCATGGACCCGATACATGAGCGAGATTATCAGGGTAGATAAATCAGTGGAGTTTGGGAGACATCTAGTGGTTATCAGAAAACATTGCATATTAAGTCCGCAGATGACACATTTAGTTAATTGTGCCTAACTGCCTATGATTGTTTAAATGACTTCAAAACATGTCAGGTTCAGTGGCATGGTATGCCTTCAGTATTAGAGTATCAACATCAATGTAGTATTTTATGTATTTTGGTATCAAGAGCCAAAGCATGAAATATTTATTTGAAATTTGTCACCCTAGTTTTTTCTACTTAAGTAGAAGTAATTAATGTTATATCACATCTACCATTAAGATAAACAACAGAGTAAGAGTTTCAGTTTGGCAAATTAAACAGCTATTTCTTAGTTCCTTTCTCTGCAGTTTCACATACAAACAAATAGTACCATGTGCACAGTGGTTTTATTTGTGCATATCTACTTGTAGTTCCCAATCTTACAGTATATTGGACTCATTATTTGTAATTCAAATGACAGTTAAGAAAACCAGGGCAAAATGTGTGAATATTTAATATCTTACTTTAAATGTTGTGCAATACTCAAGTGAAATTATATCTAGGTCAACAGTGCCAGGATGCCTTAGGGTGTTTAAAGGCTGACACTCCTAATTTAGAATAGGACATAAGACTAATCTGAACTGCACAGGTCTTAAATCCAAAACAGACAAGATGGTTGCATGAAATGATCGATATGAGGTAAGTTTGGGTTGTAGTGTGGTGCGTAAGGAATCCTCAGGAGACTATTATATACCAAGGTTAAATCAAACCTAAAATCATCAAACACCAATGTTTAACACAAAACACTAAAATTATTTAGTTGCTACAATTAAACAAATTGATTGGACAAAAATGTAAATCCCTTGCATACATTTCATAAGTAGTCCATAGTCCATTGGGGCTTTGCTGTCCAATCCACAAACACATTGTGCTTGCAATATTCCAGTGGATTCTTCATTTACATTTCTATATTTGTATTTGTCTTAAAGAGGTACCACTGGTCTAACTGGTGGAACAGTAGGAGCTGCATTCATCATCAAGATGAGGAGGAAGAGAAGGCTTTGAGCAGCAGGTCAGCAGCCAGGCCTGGAGAGATGGCCCCCCTAGTGACCCTGTCCTCCAGCTGGGGCAGAGCCCCCCAGATGGCAGGGTGACTCTGGAAGTGGTGCAGGATGTTCTCCTGGATCAGGCTCCACATCCACACCTTCTGCTGCGCTTTGCGGCGGCGCTGCAGGTCCCCGCTGACCAGCGCCGCATCACGGTAGGCCTCCATCTTGGCCCACAGCTCTGGGATGCCCTCGCCGGTCTGGGAGGACACGCGTACCACCTGAACAGGAGACACGTACTTCAGGGTGGAGGGAAAAGGGGGTGGGGGGTACTTGTGACAGGAGCCAGCGACTCTTGACGTTACATGTGGCTTCCTCGTGTAGCTAGTGCCTGGCACAACAGAATGCAAACAAACAGTGAGCGTAGGGTGCTGCTTGGGTATCAGGAAAGTACAGCGCTGGTGCTCTTCAGTGCAGGGATCCTCGAATATTTGTGACAAACAGTCTGAGGCACTCAGGTTTGGGCTTTGCTTTTGCTTTTGACAGCGACTCAATAAACTCAATAAATCGATCCTACATGCAGTAAGAATTAGCTCAAGCAGACACTTTATCCTCAGCATCTTATAGTGAGTGCAACGGACCTCTCGCCAGAATGTGATTGACAGGCAACTGTATCTACTACCGGTAGGCCTACTGTATTCTCCCGTCAGTTGTCCGTCCAAAACAAAATAGGTGTTTGCTGACTGAATAGTTTCACTTATATATTTATTTCTCATTAAATGATAAAGATTGGTTTTTTTTATCGTAACAGTAGGATTAACTATCATATCACTAGTACCGGTATGCCTATTTTTAGGCCTACTGTAGGCGTTTGCTGTGGGGATGTACCGGTATGACCCAGCATTAGGCTGCAGAAAACACTAAATGAAATGTTATCGAAGTCGTCTCTGATGTTATGGTCAGCTCAGAGCCATGTGGGTCAGCTGTCTGACAGACCCGCCCCATAGGCGTTGCTAACTCAGTTCTGGCGAAAGGGTTCATTGACCAATCCCAAACCCAGCCGCAAGCCCCGCCCCTTTCACCCATTTAACATAGTTACAGTAACTAGGTTGGACAAAACAGCATAGTAGGCTATAACAGGAAAACAGACAGTTGAAGTTTCTGTCAAATTGAAAAAATGCTCAACTGTTATTTAAAGAAGAGCAAAAAGGGGCGGGGTTTGGGATGGTTCAATTAAAGGTTAATGGTAGTCTTCTTGGTACACTGGGCTCAGGGATTGAACCTATGACCTATGACTTTGGGAGGCGACCACCCCAACCACTAGATGATCCTCTCCTGACAGGCACACCAAAGCCTCTCTATCACAGACAGTGGATTCTACCTAGAGGGGATTCATCTGCAGGACCCCCGTGAATAGACCTTTTGGGACAAACACAGTGCTTTTTGGATTAGAATTTAGGACGTTGTCTTGTTGTGGTTATAATAATAATAATAATAATAATAATACTAATTTTAAAACAGCCCAGTAGTCATTACATCAATGTATTTCACTTGTATATTAGCAGTATAGAGTATGTGAAGTGAGAACAGTCCTGCCAGATTTGTAATTCATAAATTTGTATAAGCCATAAAGCATCATGCCTGGTGAAACAAAACAGCCCCCTGCCTTGCAGCACAGTGGCATTGTAGAGGTGAGGTAAAAAGGAAAAAGAACTGTAACGTAGAAAATAAACCTGGAAAATGTCACCCACCATGTCCAGCTTGGTGATGAGTAATTAAATCATGTCTGTTAGTTAGAGATCATTTGGCATGAACTGGCAGTTGGCAGACTTGGATAAAAAAAAACAAAAAAAAAACAGCATGGCACACACAGGAGATGAGCAAACCAATCATGTGCAGATTCACAGGTTCCAAGGCGTTCTTGGAGGCATCTGTTCTCATTATGAGGGCTAGTGTTCCACAGGGCAGGGTGTCGGTCTTCAGGAATAAGGATAGGAAGTAAAACATTCCAATCACAGATATAGAGCAGCACATTAAACAGCGCACACAGAGCCTTCAGGTCACACATCAGGAGGAGTGGACAGCAATACAGTGAGCAATGATGACAGAGAAACAGGTAGATAGCTAGTGGTCTGAACACAGGGTAAAATAATATATATAGAACCAGCCACAGCAGAGATTACAAGACAACAGGGTGTGCGTGTGTGTGTGTGTGTGTGCGTGCGCCTCTAATAAGGCAGGTGCGTGACACAGCAACTCTAGCACCCCCAAAGGGCTGAAGGGGGAGGAGGAGGGGGGTGGACAGGAGCAGGGAGGCGGGCCTGGGGCCTGGTGGGAAGGAGGAGCAGGCGGCTTGGCAGAGAGCCAGCTAGGCAGATGCTGCATTAGGCTACGGGAAGACGGGGACAAGGTGGGGGGCGTTGGCTGCGGTACAGATACTATGACATCATTGGGGGGGGGGGG
>JAODTR010000001.1:1883363-1927462 GCA_025399935.1 Amblyopsis rosae | reverse complement strand
CACCTTCTTTAGTCAAAGGGGGACAAATGCCTTGGGACAAATGCCTTTAGGCATTCACACTATAAATGTCACTTTTTATTTCCCGGACAAGTAACTTTTATACAAGTTAATGACAAATGTACTTGTCCGAAAGGACAAGTACATATGTCAAGCCCTGTATATATATATAAATAAAACAGCGGTAGCTTGCCATCCCCCGATTTTGGGTTAGTAACACCACAGTATTGCAATATTGCGGTTATCGCAACAGCCCCATCGAAAATGTTTGTTACTTTATTATCGAAACAAATGCAACATGCATACAAACACTATGGGCAATATCGAGGTCAGGGAAAATAATAGCTACACTGCAGAACAAATACCATTTTAAATGGCATGCATATTTAATTGGTACAAAACTAGGAACAACAAACAGCATTGAGAAGACCTGGATTACATGTGGACACAAGTCTACAAGCGTACTCACGTCTTGGTCAATAATGCATTCAATCTGCATAGGCTTCATGACGTCCGTTACAAACTGGGGATGTGTGTATGCATCACGGATCTTGTCATGAAGCAGGGCCCTCACACTGCCCTAAGACAAACAGGTTGGCAAAGTGGACCAAGTCAGGATACAACTGAGGACGACAAGCACAGTAAGTCACACAGCAAGGGGATGACCTACTTTGAATTTGGGGCTGATCTTCTGTGGTTTGTAACTGACGTTGAGGATAGGGATGTCACCTACGAGGCACAACTCAAAATAATGAAATGTAGTCCTTTCTAAGAAACAGTGAAAACTTGTAACAAATGGCCAATACCTCCTCCATCAGGTTTCAGACGACCAGCAAGCATTCTGATGAATGTGGTTTTACCCGTGCCTGTGCAAGAAACAAACAGTTAGGTTCACCGACTGACCATACAAACATACACCGGAAAAGTGAATGAATCCTCACCGTTCTCTCCTAGCATAACCATGATTTCAGAGTCTGTGAACTCCCCCTCATGGATTTCCAGGAAGAAGTCGCCCAATGCCTTTGTCATGTTTGGGTACTGGTAGCGGCACATCTTCTTGATCTCTTCCTCATTGGCTGTCTCAGCTACCTTGAAGACCAGCGAGGTCTCTCTGAAACGAAGGTTCTCTGTTGGCACGTACCCATCCAGGAAGATGTTGATTCCTGAGAAGAGAATGGATACATCGTTTTTGTTTTTCTTCTTCAAAAAAGCATAAGAAAGAGGTGTATACCATGCATCATCTGGTTCAAATGAAAACCAGTTGTCATAATGCAACACCAATTTTATTAAAATCATTTATATGCTTGTTTATCATTCCACACATGCATGTTCAGGATTCTGTATTCACACTTGCAAAGAAATGTGTGCAATAGGTGGCAGTGTCTGCATGCACACTACACTGCTCAGATAGTGTATGCAAGACATTCATGACAAAGCAGTTGTATGCAAGTAGGGCTGAACGACGTAACAAAAACCAAATAGCATTTATTTTGACAGATACTGCAATTGAATTTGCGATAAAATTTTTGCTTTAGTTCAATACTGAATGTGTAAAAGATTTCCTCATTCAATCTGCATGGGTTTCACAACGTCCGCTACAAACTGGGGGTGGGCGCATGCCCCACTCCCCAAATTGTGTCTGCGCACCTTGGTGGGACGGAGGGGAGAACGGTTCACAAATACAGAACTTATACTGAATATGACAGCATTTCTCAAGTACCATTTCCGTTGAATTAGGTGCCAAAAGAAAAGCAACAATATTAATAAGTAGAAAAGCGGAGTGGCTACCTTCCCGAACACTGAACGGCATGGTGACAACTCCATATGCGCTGGGCACGCCATAGAGGCAGCAGATGAAGTCAGACAGGTAGTCCAACACACTCAAGTCATGCTCAACCACTATGATGTATCTGAGGAACAGATAGTAATGCCATTAAAGAGACCTGCACCACAAAAACGCTCAGGCTTATTATTTACACTTCACGATGAGCCACTGACCTGTCAGGGGTGATGAGAGATCGGATGGTGATGGCAGCTTTTAGACGCTGCTTCACATCCAGGTAACTGGATGGCTCATCAAACATGAAGCTGGAGAATGAAGCAAACAGCACATCAGATAGATACTTTACATTCATTCACCTGATTACCCAACTTAACACAGTGAAGCTTTATGCATCACTAATGCAATCAATTTGGCAATTCTTCATTGACTAAGACATTGCTAAGAATGCAATTTATATAGTATAAAGCAGTAAGTAGCTGCAGGGCTTCAGACTGCAACCAATTATTCGCATTTTGCGACCGTTTTTGGAGACAGTGCGACTACATTTTATAACTAGGCGCACCAGTGCGACTTGCAAATATGTTCAACGTTATAATTATTATTACCGACGGGTCATTGCTTCATGAAGTCTAAAATCTGTGGAGCTTACTGCATTCAAATTATTAATTATTAATTTGTTGCATCATTATTGTGTTAACTGCCAATCCCATATCCGTGCACATTTGTTTTGCTTGTCGTTCAGTGCTTGTTCTTGTCTGTCTGCGCTTGTAATCACCTCGTTACAATGATCAACTAAATTGATTCATTTGAATAATATTGTGATTCAATAATGCTCCTAAAATTCACCAAAGGATCACCAGTGCTACTTGTGGAAAAAGTTAGTCTGGAGCCCTGCCCTGAGTTGCACTTGACAATAAATCAATGGCTGGGCTAAGGAACCTTACATGTCAGCTCTCTGGATGCAAACAACAGCACAGGCAAAGCGCTGAAGCTCCCCACCAGACAGGTCTTCTACATTTCGGTCCCTGAGATGAGTCAGGTCTGAAGAAAAAGGCAGGGATTAGATAAATAAACTAAAGAAAAGGAGGCCCAGAATATAAATGATGTCCACTGTAAAATACTTGTGCTTAGGATGTTTAATATCCCAGCATTTTGTGGCTACTGCAGCTGCCAAAAACAGCAGTTACCCCAGTTAACCCCATAACAGTGCAGTGATCCCTCTTACTGTGGCCAGTACACATTTACACATTCAGAAGATGATTGTGCAGCAAAATAACCATACCCAGCTGGTCACAGACCACGGTCTCAGTTTTGGTGTCATCTTTCCGGCTCAGGATGGCACCCACAGTTCCCTGGGGAGACAATGTACAGATATCAACCACAATAACTAATTTAAAGGATTTACAAACGACTTGATGCACATAGAATCTCTGACAAAAAAAATAAAAAAGCAAGACAAACAAATTACATTGTTCAATGCAACTGTATGCTAAAGGTCTTCCGACATTAGCATACTGTGTCAAGAGAGAAGGTGTAGCCTGACCTTAACGGTTTTGGGTATCTGGTCCACATACTGAGGCTTAACGATAGCCTTGAGGTCATCTTCCAGGATCTTTGTGAAATAATTCTGGAGCTCCGAACCACGGAAATAGGTTAGAATTTCTTGCCAGTCCGGGGGAGCCTGGAAAACCATGGCACAAATAGTATTAATTTACTTGGTCTGTCAGGTGTGTGTACAGTATATAAGAACATTACTGGAATTTCAGACTTCTTTCTTCACCCCCCACTATGGGCAGTGGAGAGCTACCAGACCATTTCCCGTGGTCCCCGTCATCATCATCATGGTCCGTGTGGTCTGTCTCGTGGACTCTTATGAGTTTCACTAGGTCTACTCAGAACTATATGGGTCTACTACTACGGCATCTCATGGTTGTGTAAGAAAATGTAGGCCTACATTTGCTAATAACGTGATCAGTAGCAACACACACTGTAGTTTTACACATTCTCAGTCAGGTCTGGACCACAAGAACTTTGCGACGAACCAATGACACAAATATTGTGCTTAGGAAAGTTTTTATAAAATATTTATAAAACATTGCATTTTCGACATCTGAATAAACAACCATGAAATCAGAGATGAAATGCCGTAGTAGTGAAACTCATAAGGGACCCCGAGACAGACCACAGAGACCATGATCATGACAACCGGGACAGTGATAATGACCACGGCAACTGGTCCGGACCACTCATGGGACCACTAGCTTCAGCGCCCCTAGTGGTAGTGACCAGCAAAGGCAGTGGACCTTGTTTGTGACCACGGTCATAGGACAGACAACTGAATAGGCCACAACCCCTACTGGGAATATATGAGTAGATAAGAGCGTCAGCCACTCAGGACTGTCTATGAAACTAGGATCAAACTGAGGAGTTGACCAGACGTTCTGTTGTCAAACGAAGGGCACCTTAGTATACACAACATACATATGCACTCACATCGTACTTTCCCAGGTTAGGTTTCTGTTTTCCAGCCAGAATCTTAAGCGCTGTGGATTTGCCAATCCCGTTGGTACCTACCAGACCCAGCACTTCCCCAGGTCTGGGAATTGGTAATCTGTAATTTGTTTTTAGAACTTGTTGATTAAAAGGTATAGTCAGCTATTGCAAGCTAAATGTAAGCTATTAAATTTTTTGTCAAATTCTAAAAATATCTCTGTGCATTACGCTATCTTACTGTGCGTGTTGAAAAAACAATACAATACTTCTACACAGCCCTGACCACCTAAATAGGAACATAAAGTGGCGAACACCACTCGCATCAACAATAGCCATAGCACAACGCTTTGCTTCGCAATGCATTTCGATATGTGACGCGCCGCCGGAGAGTGATACTGTTTTGATTTGAGCTTGATGTTAGCATGAATGACTGACCCTGTCTTCAACACATACATTACCTAGATAGATAATTGGACTAAAGTGTGCCTGAACCTACCTATGCAACTTGAAAGCGTTGGCACAATATCTGTGAGTGGTCTCTTTCTCAAGGTTGCTTGGCAAGTTGACAATGGACAAGGCCCCAAATGGACATTTCTGTGGAGGAAGATGTTATTGATTATTGCAAACACAAGTTTGTGATGCTTGTACAATGCCTTCGGTGAAAGTGTTACCTTTATATTACCTTAGTACAGATACCACAGCCAATACAGAGTGATTCAGAGATCCAAACAATTTTGCTTTGAGGTGTGACCTCTATGCACAGTTTACCTAAAGGAGAGAACAGGTGTAAAGTTAACAAAAATAATAAGATAACATGAAAAAGTGATTTGAAGATATGTCCAGATCTTTAGACATTCCCTACCCATTCTGACCACCGGGCAACTTTTCTTGCATTCTTGACGACATTTCTTTGGCTTGCATTTGTCATGGTTGACAATAGCAATTCTAGTGTTCTTCTCAGACATTCTGCCTGCCAGTTATTAGGTTCCCGGCAGAGCAGAATACCTCTGTGAGCAGCTACACAGCAGGGCCTTAAAAACAAGACAAGAATGCTCAGTTTTCAACATCCATATTATATTTGTTCTTGCAGTTGGGTTGCAGTCCAGCCAGCAAATACGTTAACTTTGAAGAATGTGAAAATAGCGTACGAAACATTTAAGTTTAAAGAATAATGGGGGACAGGGGTGCTCCAATTGTGTAGGCTGCATTCTAAACACTGTACCGGTACTATAAAGCCATGGATTCAATCGTAAATAAGTAATCAGGCCGATTAATTAACGAGTTAACGGAAATGTGATATGAAAAAGATAGTTTGCTGTTATTGTTATAAACGTTTGCTTTTAAAAACAGAGGCTTCAGCAACTAACAGATGGCAGATGACTATATTGACAACGCTAGTTATGTATGAAACTACAGTACGGCGCCATACCGGTAGCTACTTGTAAAGCTGTTGTTGCAGCTTTATAACGTGGTACCGTACTGTTAACTGTTATTAACTCGTAATTTATTTTGTATTACCGTATTTAGATAAACTATGATACGTTAGCTTGCCTGTAGTTAGCTCTTACGATTCTCGCTACAGCTAAACCACAAGACGCTGACGTATTAGTTTAACCATCTAGCATGTTAGCTCATCAAGCTAGGCTAGTTAGCTATGACGCTAACTACAAACCGTTAGCTAGGGATGTGATAATAATAGAATTATTGATAAAGCATCATACCGTTTTGGTACAACATGTAATTTGCCTGTTAATAGAACTCACCAGCAGTCCTCTTGTCTATGTTATCAACTGCCTGATATACAACGTGAAAATATGGCGTTTAATTCGTGCTTTTCCAAGCAACGTGCTCTCCAAGAGAAGCAAACGCCGGGAGGAAATATGGCACGTCCGTGCGTAACATGTTGCGACGGTCGTGCGTCACTGACGCTCGAAACACCTGCAGTAGGACCTATCCGCATAGCACCTACAGCAGTACACTGCAGCCATCTCCTGTTCAATGTGATAACATTTTAAACATTGTGTGAGTGTGATAGTTTTAGGCGGATACTATTATGCAGAAAATAGACACAGTACAGTCGTTCTACTAAACAATAATATGCATTAATTACAATAGGCAGTTTTGCTATTATTATTATAGCTAGGCTACTACACAATTTCATTAAATACCACACTATCTCACCACCTCACTGTGGATTTCATAAATAGAGAAATGTAGGAGAGAAGTGTGTGTGACGTTTTGACCTCTGAGTCAGCACATTTCTTTGACAATGTGATTTCTTTTGTATGCAGTTGCACTAGTTGCAGAGCACACAATGTATCACTTGTGCAACAAATTGTTTATGGGCCCAGAGCAAGCAGGGTCTTTTCTTTTAATCCACGGTTGAGAAGCCATCAAATTATTTCTGCAATCAAATTGTGTGTTACCGTTATTGCCTGGCAATTATGTTTATCTGCTATTCAAGATTAACACTTGTGTCAGTTTTATTTTCAAAAGCAGCCAGTTATGTCTACTGTGGTAATAGATTATTCTTGTTTAGCTGCAAATACAATTCTTTAAACCTACCGCTAATGTCATACAAAGAAAAAGAAAAACTCCCAGAGGTATTTAAAGGCAATATTTTCGATATCCTCTAGTCTTTACAGTAGCTCTTTCAGCGCACATCTTATCTTGAACCCTTAGGGGTCAGTGTTGCATTTCAAACAAATAGCATGTTCTCAAAAATATGATGTGCCAAATACATGTTTGTATCTGTTATTTGTTATAGCTGGGTTTAAAATAATTTAGAATTACATTTGAAATTGATATCAGGATTAAATAAACAATGACACAATATTTGAACATTATCAATTATTTACAGAGGCTATATAACAACATCATTACATTTGTGAAAACCATGATAATCTGTAGTTTATTTATGCGTGCCAACACAGCAAATTCTAAAGTAAAATGGTTTCTTAACCAGTGGTTTGAAACATCTTAATCTTTGACAGAATGGCCAAGTGTGGTGAAAGTGTGGTAAATCTAAGATTATTCTTTGGGTTGTTGCTTATTCCTCAAGTTTTTTAATGGAAACTG
The DNA here is from genome assembly GCA_025399935.1 of Amblyopsis rosae. Taxonomy (NCBI): domain Eukaryota; kingdom Metazoa; phylum Chordata; class Actinopteri; order Percopsiformes; family Amblyopsidae; genus Amblyopsis; species Amblyopsis rosae. Next base: position 1,920,111 of record JAODTR010000001.1, on the reverse strand, counting down.
AGGTTCAGTCTGGCCTGGCTGTTGTTTAGCCTATTTGAAAACAAATGTATAGACGTAAAGTGCCAAATTATGTAACTTACATTTATATAGTTTCACATAATCAAATGCATTTAGAAAAAGCAGATCACTGACAAAATACTGTAGTTTCTTATGATGCCACACCAATACATGTTACATTATTTCATCTCTTTTGTATATATCAAGAACATATGTTTTATTGTTGGGTGGAGCTGGGGCATGCATGGAATGAGCTACAGTGACTACAGTCCATCTTTGTGTTTGCATCTGTACTCCATGTCTGTTGCCCTTGTGAGCTCAAATAGTCGGTGACAGGGAATTGGCTACCTCCCACTCTCACTGGGTGATCCCCCATGGCACAATTTGCCAACCTTTAGTTTGCCAGCAACTTTCTCATGCATTCCACAAGATATTGTCTAATGCCAATGTGTGTGTGTGTGTGTCTGTTGGTTGTTGGTCTGTCCACCCGGAGACTCTTCAGCTGCTCCAGACACCTGAACTGGCATGGAAGTTGAGCAGAGCGACACAGAGAAGGGGAAAAAGGGTATAGATGAAGGAGGCCATGAATGAATGGGGGTGTGGTAGAGTTAGTATCCTGTTGTAGCCTTCTCCACAATGCTCCCACTGTTTCAACAACTATTACAGCACTAATGCAAACTGTGCCCATCCCTTCTCTAGACATACCTTTTCCACACGCGCGCACACACACACACACACACACACGGTTGCAAGCATGCATATACATATTCCAGCATGCACACTCATGAGCACTCATAAAGCAAGCCCCTAGACCTAATCTGCTCCCTGAAAAAGCTATGGTCCTCAAACTATGGGTTGCAAGATGCTTTAAAAGTGAGTCACATAGTTATTTACACATTTTGAAATAATTTTTTTATGAAAAAACAAAAAACAAGCATATAAATTTTCAGTGCTATTTATACAGAATCATTTTTTGGTAACTAGTGCCATAAAACATCCTCCATCAGCATTCTAATCCAAAACGCTACCCTCTACTGGACATTTCATTGAAGTCACTGAGTGAGTAGTCTTACTAAATGTAAGGCTTAATTTAGTAATTTAGTTCTGTGCTCTTTTCACCTGCTACTTTTGTCTCGCTGTGCTATTATAAACTAAGCAGCCTACACATATGGCACTGCAGGGCAATGGCACATTTGACACAAATTAGCAAAATAAAAGGCTAACCACAAAGCTACGCTGTCAGAGGGTCAGAATTAGAAAAGAAACGTAACTGGGCCACCAACAGTTAAAGAAGAAATATCAACTGTCCCTAATGTAGTGTCTTGCTGCAAACCACCATGTGTTCTGAAGCAAGACACCACATCATTTCACAATGAAACACATTTTGCTGTAATTTTAAGGAAACAATATGATGTTTAAGAGAAGGAAGAGATTTCTTTACTGATACATTGGGCCCTAATTGCTGTACAAAGGAATAATGAAGTGTCTTGGCATCTAGGAGAAACTTCTTGTCCAAGCCTCTTCCCTTCACCTTCTCCGAAGTGGGCATTCCGCTATAGATTAGCAGGAAATCTTTCCTGCTCTACCGAGGCTTATCCCCTGGATGGGGGTGCTTATATATATTAGGAATGATTTAGGCACGCTGAATTCCCGTAAGGTACATCCTGTGCTTTCATGGTATAATTTTGCTGTTTTACCTTATGGAGGAAATGGAAGCAGGCAGAAGAAAGAGGGGGGTGTGGGTGTGGAAAAGAAAGGCATCTTATAATGTAGTGTAGTTCAAAGTCAGCATGTGGCCTGGAAAGATGAGGGTCATCGTTATAGGCCCGCTGCAGAGCGTAACTTCATGAGGGACGTGTCTGCGTTTGATCCAAGGGATCTGGGAGTGAACTTGTTAAGATGTTTCTTTTGCTTACTGTGTGGGTGTTTCCATTTGCCTCACACACAGACTACCGCACAGCAAAAACATTCATCAGGACTGTATTAATATGAATGAGGAGTTTCAACAAAGACGGGTGGGGTGGTTGTGCAGTGAGAATAATTGTGTGAACTCTCATGGGCTATATCCCCCTCGGTCACACAGAGAATGTCTCTCATGTACGGTTTTACAAACAACAAGTTTATTTTCCCACTTTGTATTATCCATTTAGTCTGTAGCGCCAGCACAGAACAACAAAAGACATTTCTGTTAAACAAGATATAAAAATACTTAAATCTGTTTAGTTAGCTGTAGGTGCTTGGCTGTCAAACACACAGATTTACAAAGGCAGGGGCACACCGCTGAAATCAAGAAAGCAAAAAAACAACTGTAATAAGCTTTATGATTTTACATCTGGGTTCAAGTCCTGACCCATTCCCCTAAATGGGATTGGCCAGCGTTTCTGGTTTTTCACACAGTCATTCATGGAAAGACTCATTGTGACTGTGACAGAGAAGTGGGTCCATAACACCAGAATTAGCTGTAGAAAAGCCTGCGTTGTTGGAGCCTGACCGAGGGGAGGGTACTGGCTTGTTTCAAGCTGAACTGAACAGGACAGTATGGGCAAGACAGGGGTTTTAGTGGTTTTACAGTTCAGTGGTGGCATTTGAATGCATTTTCTTTCAGCAACGTGGGTGGCAGGGTTGTAACAAGCATCCCTGCCCCATGTATTGTTGTTGGCTCCATCCACTTGTCAGCATCATTGCTCACTTTCTCAGAATAAATGTTGATATTGTTGTATATAATTGAATACGGGAAGTAGCGCTCGGCGAGAGAGCTAGCTTCTCCACAGAGGTCCAAATTTCATTGACATTTTTTTATTTTATTTTTAGGAGGACGTTCTGTGGCGTGCTAGTTGCTTGTGTTCCTGTGGACAACCCCGCCGTGTGAGATCCTGTTTGTTGTGTAAACACACACAATAAGACAAAAAGAAACATTTCCATTTTACTGCCATCTACTTTTTTGTGTTTCCTTTTTGTGTGTTTCCTTTACCCGCCTAAGTCCACCACATGCCTTTTTTGCAGCCTTAAGTGCTTTGGCATTAAAACGTATTATTTTTTGGTAAATAAACCAGTTGGTAGGAATTACACACAACTTGGTGTGAGGTCCTTTTCAGAAAAGGGCCCTGGAGCCTTTTATCTAAAATGTTTTCTATTTGTGCTTTTGTAAGACACTTTTGACTGCTTTGAAAGAGAGAAACCAGGTTTTTCTCGCGTTTCTGGGGGTGAGATTGGGGATTTCTTCTCAGCATTGTGGTGAGATTTATTCGAAGAGGCTGCATTTTTTTATTTCCTCCTTTGTTCTCTGTAAGTAGTTCCAGGTCCCCCTTAACACACTCGACTCAGTGTGTGTGTGTGTGTGTGTGTGTGTGTGCGTCCGTGCGTGCGACTCAGAGGTTAGTACTTGCATGTGTGACTGTGTGTGTGTGTGTGTGTGTGTGTGTGTGTGTGTGTGTGTGTGTGTGTGTGTGCATCAGCCAGGCGGGGGCCTCGATGTGACACCTGCTGCTGGGATGAATAGGGTCAGTGGCAGGGCCCTTCAAGAGGCAGCTGCCTGTTCTCACTGCAAATCCAGCTCTGTCAGTGCTGTCACATAGCCAAGCACACACTCTATAGCGCCCCCTATCTACCACCCTCTTGTCATCAGATTGGCAACCATCCTGTGAAGAGTAAGGGCGCCTGATCAAAACAACATGGCTATAGTATGGGGAGGTGCTGTCGGTTTCTTCATATTCTGGAGGTATATGATTTTAATGTGTTGTATTCATCTCCTAGCTAAAAGCTCTTGGGTTTGATCCCTGGAAAGGGCCAATACATACTGTACTCTTGAACAAGGTGCCAGAGTATAACCCCCTACCTGTTCCTTAATTCAATATGACTGCTGTCTGGATGAATGTGTCTGCTGAATGACCTAAGATTTTGAAATTTACATCTGGCTGCACTGAGGGGGTTCCCTTCTGCTGCTGACAGAGAAAGATTTCTGTTTGGTATTCAGTTGGTCTGACCTGTCTATGCTCTCATACTGTGTGGTATTCTGTCCAACTTGTCAGGTCGGAAAACATTTTCCATGGTACACCAGAGGAAAAGGAATAACGTATACTGGAACCAAGAAATATTCCTGTATCCTCACATCCACAATATCTTTAGTGTATTTTTTTATTATTCCTTTTATTTTTAAGTTTTATTATTTAATGTGGATAGGTAAATCTAAAATGGCTTAAGTCTAGTTGATATATATATACTATCAATAATTTTTGTCATACTAACACCAAGGATTTGGGAGGTAAGAAGGGCACAGCAATAAAGTTTTTCTTACCATTCCACCAGGGGTCAGCCTTTAATAATCAAATGCTGATGCAACCTTAATGGCATACACAATAACACATTTTCCAGTGTATAAAACATATTTGTTCTTTATCTTGGGAAAACTAAGAAATGAGTAATAGCAAATGAGCAATATCATTCTTTTCAGACAGTTCTTTAGCAAGGCCATGCAAAAACATTAAGTGTGTGTGTGTGTGCGTGTGCGTGTGTGTGTGCGTGTACGTGTACGTGTGTGTCAGGGTATGGACCACCAGGCAACGAGACATCAACCCCGCCTTTGAGCTTAATACAACTGATTGCACACTGATCATCAGAGCTGGTAATCGTTATAGGCTTCAAAAGCACAACCTCTGAGGCTGTCAGTAGTTATTTCCGAGGCCTATATAAAACTGTTATACCTAATAATCTAATGTTACCTCTTTCTTTCTTTTTTCTTTCTTTCTTTCTTTCTTTCTTTCTTTCTTTCTTTCTTTCTTTGCATCATCTCTCTCTTTCTCTGCAACCTCGTGTATTCTTAGCGCATTTTCCTCTTCTGTTGTATTTTAATAATATAGCCTATTAGCCTACATGCGCCTACTTGTGCGCAGGTAAACTTACACCTTTGTTCTCACTAAACTTAGTGTCATGTGACTTAACACGCATAGTCCTGTTTTTTTTTGTGTGCAAATTGCTTTAGGCTAGCAAGAGACAAACAGAATGACAAACAAGAGACATTAGTCGGTGCTATATCGAATATGTAGGCTATAGGGTGTTTAAAAAATGGCTAAACTTGTCAACATGGAATTATGTCCGTATTTGTTAATTGTCACTGTTCAATGTATTACGATTTCTCTCGCACATCACCATCACAGGTAGGATGTCTGCAGCAATCGAGCTACTCTCAAAGTCGATTCAATTATATTTTCTCCAGTTTTCTCCATCATGTTAATATATTCTACCTGTCTCTGTAAACAATATCCTAATACTGTATGTTCCACATTTGGCCTACTTGGAAACTATACAGTAGGCCTTTTTTATTTGTAAAATATACTCTAAATACAGCTATTCACTTTTGTGGTTTTATATTTTTATATACATATCTTTTTTACGAGATGTAGCATAGTTTCAAATGAAAACATGTAGGTAGGCTACAAGTCTGGCCTACCCCAGTTTTACTGTCTGAAGAATGTGCATCAGGGCCTTTGGCCACTACATATACAATTCCCTAATTTGTGATAGACAATGTGGGTAGGGGTAGGGGGGTTGCAGAATACAATCGTTTATGGTTCTGAATGGTTTTATAATAATGGATCAGTCTTGTGGGGGCCCTGAATGAAGCTCTGCAGGCCTGCTGAAGCCTAATGATCTATCCCATCCTCTAAAGGTCAGCGGAGGACACTCTGGAGGATACTTGGGGTCACGTACGGCCTGGGGTCTGTCTGTATGGTCAGTCCACATCCTGCTGTCCAGGATGGAAGAATGCAAGTGGCATCTGTCAGCGTGAGTCACCGGCATCTGACACCACGACCACAGGGATATTACACCCATAGGTCACAGGTTATCACTCTGGCATTCTCCATCAGCAGGAATGAACACCGTAAATATTTATTACCACAATTAAATCCACTATATGTTTAGGCCTATGTACCAATCACACACATTTTGGATTCCAGTATACACTTTATTAATTAAACTTTTGGTAATGGAAGTGAATAGAAGATACGATTGTGAGTTTCTGGAACGTGGGGGTTTACTATGGCAAACATCAGTGAGAGGACTTCATTTTGAAGTGGGCTAGCTACAGTACAAAGTTGAGGGTTTAACAAAATATTACAATAAGAAGGTTTCAGCATATATGCAGGAAACAATATGCTATAGTGTATTAGATAGATTGAGTTGAGGATTTAGTATTGTTGTAACAGTTTATGCATTTCATGTTCTGCACAGCTGTATGTATAAAGTCATGTATCAATGGAAAATGTGTGGCTCCAGAAAAGTGTTTGTGTTCCAAAAGGTATAAAGGACAGCAGTCTGACAAAGGTACAGTGGAACATATACCTGTTTTTACTTTCCTGTACCAAAACCAAATTGTTTGCTTAATATGCTACAGTGATTGCTATCTCCAACATGAATAATGTCTTCTATTTACTCCAGATGTGAATGAGTGTGGGTTCATAGAGCGCCCATGTTCCCAGCGCTGCATGAACACTGAGGGTAGCTATCGGTGTTATTGTGAACCTGGATACACGCTCAGCACAGATGGACACACCTGTACAAGTGAGTTTTCTCTGTTTGAAGGTGCTTTTCAAATCTAAACAAAACTATGTCAGACAAGTGTTGAACCTACATGTGATGTAGAGCAGTTTTTTGAAAGCCACACCCACCCCAAAAGGGTGATAAAATGGGAGAATGTTTTTTATTTAAAAACATTTTTGTCTAGACTTATAATTTTTGTCTTTTTGTTGAGACTGATAAAATATTCCAATATATTCATTTAATGGTTATCTATATTTCACTGCTATTATATGTTATTAATACAAGTGCATTGGTGCCATTTCTTTTAGGCTATGCTAGCTTTTCTAAAGTATTACTACTGCAGCAAAACAATAAGACACTGCTGTAATATTGTAACAACAATAACCACAACGTGTGTTAACAGCATGTATTTTCAGTCCGTGGCATTCCAATGGCCTATCTCTCAGGAGGAGTAACCTCAGCCACTGTTTCCCTGTCCGTCTTCCAGGAGAGGCAGTCTTCCTCCTCAATGCGATGCCAGTTTGGCTGCCAGATAGAGATGGGGGAAGAGGTAGGCTCTCCCCCCGGTCTCCACCTGGCCGCGGACAACAAACCATGTGAAGGTGGGCCTCTAGAAACACCGCCAGCACATAGTGAAGTTATATTGCGTCTTTCCGAGCCGTTCTCCTTCATTGTGAGGGTAAAAGTGTGTCAGCATTTCACAAAGAACATCATAAATGACTAAGAAAACATGAGTACAATTGATAATTTAGCACACATGATTTAGCCCGAATCAGGTAGGGGTTAGACTAGGCTACACCCATGCTGGGGATTCAATGACAGATAGGGGTACAGTGTAAGCTGACATGCCAGAAGAATTGTTGTCTCAAGTCCATCTGGGGAGCCGTACATTGAAACTGTTTGTAAATGGCTGTACTAAAATTACTTGGCGGTTGATTGGATGAACCAGCTGGTCGTTTTCGCTGTCGGCACCATGGTCGGCACACCTAAACAACGCCCGTATAGCTAAAAACGCGATGCCGATTGGAAAACCAGGTCCGTATAGCTATAAACACGATGCTGATTAGAAAGTTCAGTTGCTACTCGGACACATTTCTTTCAGACTGATTCTCACGGCGAAATAAAACTGAAGCTCGCGAGATCAGGATGGCCTCGCAAGGCTAGGTACAGTGTTCTTCCCTTTAGGAACATTTAAATAGTGCTATGTGCAGTATACAGTATATGACCAATTTTGGTTGACTGTGTATATACTGTATATGAGAAAAGTAAAGCACAAAACACACATGCTCCTTATAATAAAGACATAAATCACAGGCCGGCCAGGACCCGGATTCACGTTATGCATCCCTTCACATTACGCTACTATGCTGTTCCTATAGACAACCCCTGCACATCTACCATAGCGATAGGCACATACAGTACATACAAGGGGATGAAATGTCCTTGACCGTGTTCTCTAATGGTGAGCCCCCACCACCAGCAGCAGTTGCCAGACCCTTTCTATCTGGCTTCGTCTGATGAGCAGGTGGGCCGTGTAGGTTCCCATGGATATAACGTGAGCTACCTGCGGCTAACTTGCCACCGGTGCCTCTCCAATGGCTTTGTTAAATGTAGCCTTTAATTACCTCAGGCTCTCATGATCACTACGCTCTCCTCTGCCTGGTCGTTATGACCCAAGTCCCCTGGATGCCTTGGTTCTTGTAAAGCCCTGGCAGTTAGACGTCTACTAGTCCTGTTAATGACGCAGCTGAGCCTGCCCAGTCTCTTGCTGGCTGTTTCTCACACTGTGGGAGACCTGCGGTGGGAAACACTTGGGCCTCCAACACAGGAAAATCATAACGCACTGCTAAGTGCTTTACACTGTACCAGTGGAACTCAAGGTGGTGTGGAAATAGAATAACTCCATGTAACAGTAAAGTGTCTGCTAGCCATAGTGTACCAAAGAGCCAGGGGTAGGGTTCACAGGAGAAATAGATTCAATACATGCAAGCTCAATGCCCAGGGACCTCTCTAAAGTCTCTTATTACCATACGTATTTTGTGTGTGTGTGTGTGTGTGTGTGTGTGTGGTTATGGAAGAAGATAAGACGCTAAAGTAAATTATTTCAGTGTTACTTACGACCATTCCTTGTTAAAATGTACATTTTAAAGATTCAGAACAAAGGGGCGGTTGTGAGAGGTCAAAGTACCAATTAGTCTCTTTAGTCTCTTTTTGGTAATGGTTGTATTGTGCACCACAAACAAACCTTTCAGCACGACGTGTTTGTGTGCGTGTGCATACTCAGGTGTTGGGTAGGGGCATGTTAGCTGGCATAACGGGCAGTTATCTGCATTGGAATACATGTAATGTGTGTGTTACCAAATATGTGGTCTTGGGAGACATTTTGTGCTTTCTCACAGACGCAGATGAGTGTGTGTGTGCGTGTGTGCTGACGAGGCTTTGTGATGGGGCAGGGCACGCTACAGTGTCGAGGTGAGAATACACCTTGTGTACAGCACTGGCACACACACTGTCTTGAGAGTGTGTGTGTGGCGTTTGCTTGCCTCAAATGGAAGCGTAGTATCGGTATGAAGTTACCGCTCAGACACTCCGGCCATGCATGTAAATTAGCATGTTCTGTGAACAATTACATGTCTCTTTTTGTATCCAAACACATATTTTGCGTAACGCCCCCATCAAATAAGGGATATCATGATTGGAGGTATAATATCCCAAAAGAGAGCTTCATATAATACTTAAAGTACATAAAGTAATGATGCTAACTTCACTATAACTTCAATGATAGTATTAGTAATAGATAATAATAATTTCTCTGTACTATGCATGTTTTTAAATGGCAGTAGAGTATTTGTGTGTGCCATGTGCATGCATCCACGTATGTGTGTGTGGGTGTGACTGTGTAATGTGTGAGGATGTTCTACGTGAGTGGATGGATGGATCAGTGTAGCTCAACGTTCCTCTCAGTGAGACAGAGCATGTTGGGATGTGCTTTGGCAGCAGTGAATCAGGGAACCGTGTTTATTTGAAGAGCACTCGTAGCGCACCCACTCAGCTGTGAGCTTGCGCGCTTGCTAACGCCTTTTGTTTACATCCATTTGATGAGCATTGCGACATCACTCCCAACAGGATTGAACCGTCATTCCTCAGTACCATTTCCTATTTTGCTACCGTTCAGGTACAGAATACTTGATTAAACAAATGCTCTCCGTTCAATAGGTCTATACTTTTACAACGTGGAAACATAAATAGTGCTTAGATTAATTTCTGACTGAGCCTTTTAATTCTACTTTTCTGGCCCTTCCTCAGATAAGGACGAGTGTTTGACCGGGTCCCACCAGTGCAGCCGTCACGCTCAGTGTGTCAACACGGATGGTTCCTACACCTGTCAGTGCACGGGGGAACTACTTCGGTGACGGACGCACCTGCTGGTCCCAGAGAGCCCAACAGCCCAGGTCTGTCATGTACTTCCACTACAAACCATCCAAACGAGCCAGGCCTGCTCTGCCATCGTCCATCCGCACGCCGAAGCATGCGTGCTCACAAGTAGTTATGCTGTGATAACCTGCTGTATTTTGACGTAAAAATGGCAAACACAGACGAAGGAGGATTTCATTGCTTCAAATTAACTTAATATAATTTCACATACTTTTTTTTCAGTGAAGCACTTTTCACACCACTTACATGTTTGTGGCCATCTTGTTGTAAGGCCATCATATCTCTCGGGCTGGAAAACCAGCATAATTGGTGTCAGCCTAACAAGACACTCATTACAGTCAGACTGTATTTGCACTGTGCTTCAGCCTAAATGGCTAGTGATGACAGCATCATCATCATTTTTCTTTTCTAGAAGCACATGTCTCTGTCACACATGCGCACAGGCACACACACACCATACCCGTGACCTTTGTGTGCTGTGATTGTCAACAGCAAAATTAGTTACTTGTATCATTGTCAAGTGCCAATTTCACATATGCACCAAATGAAGGCTCAGGCCTCATCCAATTACACCCCCCCCCCTTCAAGGACAACCTCAGCTTACTTGTATAGCCAGCTTGAAGCAACTAAACATTGCTGTTCCCAATCAACTCTTCAATCTGTCTGACACCAAAACAAGTACAAAATACCACAAATGGAGCAGTTTCACGAAATCTTTCATCCCCCCGCATGATGCTAGCAAAGAGATAACTATACAGTGGGGAAACTGAAATACTGTGTAGTTTCTCTGTTACTGTGAAAAGACAAATTGGAGTCACAACCAATAAGGTGAAGTAAGGCAGACACACACACACACACACACACACACATGCACACATGCACGTTGGCCTCTTCTGAGGCTTTTGTCAAGTGCCTGGCTGAAGAAAGAACAAAAATGGCTGTGGATGAGCTGCCTCAAGTTAGGGCCAAAGCTCAGTCCCTATTTGACATTTACGACACAATTAAACACAATCCTGCCTGCCAGAAATCAAGCTAGTAGGGGGTAAGGAGAAGAAAAATGATAGTCATTAAAGGGCCAGTTATAGTAGATTAGTGCCATCACAGCACTGAAAGTGCAGGTTCTATTCACTTGCAGGTTATGAAAGGTAGAGATGGTTCACTCATCCATAACTTCAGGGTAGATATGGTGGGAGCACACAATCTCAAGAGTGTGTCTCTTAAAGCCATTTGAAAAAATATGAATATTAGGTTAAAGCCTGCATCACATACAAAGTATGGATGGGTAAAATGTATATTTAAAAAGGACAGATTTTTTATAAAAATAATAATGATTAATTATCACATAAATACCGTACGACCTTAAATAACCCTCCAGATATGGTATTAATATCTCTCACAGGCTCAATCATATAGCATACAAAACTGTCAAAATAGCCAACTGAAATTATTCCAACAAATAATTCTAGCTCTATATTGAGCAACAAATCAAAGAAATTACCTCGGAATGCCCTGCATGAGATCTACGTCTGGCAGCGATTATGGACACATGCTTAGTGGGTGGTTGTTAGGGTGTGGGAGGGTGGGTGTGTGTGGGTGTGTGTGTGTGGGGAGTGACAATGACAATCATTAAGTAAGGCTTTGATGGTTACAATGGTTGAGGAAGAATCTGGTTATGCGGCCTTGAGACTAATTTAGAGTTGTATCTACTGTATAGGCTTCTAAAGGACTCAGCCCACAATAGCCCACAGCTATGGGATTGGTGCTGAAGCCTGTATTTTTCATTAATTGGCGCCACCAGCTGTAAGCCAGAATGTACAGTACAGTAGCTATGTACAGCTCTCCTATAAAAGAAAATACTAGCCATTTCATCTGGCGCCAACTCGTATATATTTATCTTTCCTATACCATTTTATTGTGTAGTTTTTCTCCGCTCAGGTCAACTGGCCTATACACGTGTAGATGTGCATGGTTATTGTACGCCGATACATACTGTGGGCATGTGCATACACAATGGCTTGACAGGCATAGTTGGTCAGGACCACCAACTCCTGCTTTAGGATAATTCAAATGTTTTGCCTGGGTCCTCTGCATTACATAGTCCTACAATGCTCACAGTTGATTTAAGTAGCAGATTTGAGGGACACAAAGTGATATATTTTCCTGTATGGGGCCATATATTTTTTACTGGAAAACAATCATTTGGCATCTTTGTGGCTTCAGACATTAAATTACCATTTGTGAAGCAACGTTATATTAACCCTGTTTTGATGGGGGGTCAGAATATGTGTTTAGGGTTGTCTCCCAGGCAACAGGTACAGGGTACAAACCCCAACACATCCAACCTACAGTACCTGTCAGCATCCTTAAGCGAGATGTCTGCATCTTAATAGTTTAATAGTTAGCTCATAGCTTAATAATATTTTTACTAATTTGATACAACACACACAGAGATTGTAAGTCACCAGGAAGAGGGATGATGGTGTTTAAAACATATTTGCTTGCTATTTATGTCACATTACTGTAATAAATATATTTTTCTTAATTGGCTTTGCATTGTACTAAATGGAATATCTGAATAAAGCATATGTGCATTGTCTTGAGGGCATCACTCGCCTCTTATATAATGAATGTGGTTTTACTATTTGTTCTGGCTAGGGACCCATGGATGACAGACATAAGATCAGAGTTCATGGGAGTTCTGTGATGGGAGTCTCCCAGGTGTGAGGGGTGAAAGAGCAGAGGTCAGGCCTGAGGTCACCAGGCAGGACACCTGTGAGAACCAGACAGCAGGTCAGCCGGCAGAACAGTAAGACAGATTCTGACTCATTCATCAGCATGTGGCTAGTTGCCTGACTGACCAGCACCCACAAAGCTGGGTGTACTCTGTATTCAAACAAACACACACACACACACACACACACATTCATTATTTTATACAAATTTTCCTTCCTAAATACCTCCCTTCAATCATTGAATTCATTCTTTCCTTTCACTGTTCCTTTCACATTTTTTCATCCTATCATTCTCCTGCCCTTATCTTTTCTAGGAACGATTTGTTCCTGTCAAGATGCTAACATTCCTGGTAGACTACATTTGCACTGGAAGCACACTGTGTGCAGAGGCAGCAGGGTAAACATACACTACAGCCATTAGACACAGAGCTTTGGAGAGATTAGGATGCACCAAGTACACCTTCACCACAGGCTGTCTCTGAATCAAATGGAGGATTAGGCCTTTGGCAAAGACTATGAAGCACAGTTGAGGTACACTTAGCCATGCAAAAACGAAGAGAATCTTATTCATGTGTGCTTTTAAATTCTGCTCTATATACAGTTGGTAAACGCACAATATTTGCAGAATTTTCCAATATTGTCAATTTGCAGGATTTATCAGCTACACCATAATGTAGGACTCACTAGACAAGCCAATGGGGCTTATGTCAACCCATAATGCATTGCACTTCTCTTAAGTGTAGCCAATTAGGCTACACTGTATATTGTTCTTTATGTTGTTTTTATATTTGTTATTGATTATGGTACAATAAAAGTTGACTGAAATTCAGCATATACAATGCAATTAATTCATTGAATTGAGTAAAACCTTACTGTATGTGAAGGCCATGTGGGGAAGAGCCCTAATGGAGACTTGCCTCATTCCTCCTATATTGTATGTCATGTTCTTCACTTTACCAATGCTTGTGTTGAAATATTACTTAACCCACTTAATATAAATATTAAGTGGGTTAATTATAATTAGTTTTGAGACAGTATCAAGCGAGTTGGTTTTATGACAACTGAAATGGTTGAAATGGGTTTTATGAAAACAAAATTAGAATCTGCGGTAGGCCTGTAGCAAGAGGGAGCCACACTCATGTAATGATTACTGTATACTAACAAGGAACTCATCATCTGACCTAGACAGAGAACTGTGTGGAGGAAAACCACACTCTACATGAACAGAACCCACTCTACAGGAACAGTATTTTTCTTTTCCTTTCAATTTTTTCTTCCTCTCTGTTTGGCAAGGAAGATTGTGGAGGGAAGTCGATGTTTAAAGAGCAAATATTCACAAGGGCAAGATGCTAGAAGACACACAGCAGCATATAAAAGGTTGTAGAAACATATGGCAAGGACACACATCTCTTGTCCGACTCCTCATGGGTGAGAGTTACAGAAATGCCACCAATAGGTTTGTTCTACTGGTGTGGTCATGGGTCTGTGGCCGCAGTAATAGCTTGTTTTGCTAGGTCTTATTGGTCGACACGTGCGCACACACACACACACACACACACACACACACACACGGTGTTGACCTGAGAGGCTGTAGTGTTTGCGGTGAGGCAGTGGTGGATGTTGACTCTGGGTGATGTCATTCTGAGATGAGCCCTGAAGATTAAGAGTGAAGGCAAACAAGGAACCCTGCCAAGATGAGCCACAGTGTATACAGATTAATATAACAATACAGCTACACTAGCGCTGCCGTAAACCATTTGCATAACTCTTTTTAATGTGTTACGGAAAATCTCCCTGCGCCGCGTTGCGGAGATACCCCTACGTGGAAAGTTGTACGTAGGTGGTCCACTCCAGACCGGATCAGTTGTTTACCCAGTCAGGCTAAGGATCGCAAAGAAAGGAAACAGACAGGAAGATGTTGTCACCTTTGACAGCCACACATACAAAGACAACACACACACACACACGCACACACACACACACAGACTTATTTATGGACAGAAATGCAAAAAATGACACGCCTGTTTCATGTTCAGTACTCTGTTACATAACAGTGTAGCCTATTCACCCTCTTTACTGTCAATTTGACCATTCTCCCAACAAGCACTCCAGCTAACCTTGGAGGGGTGGCAATGTGTTTGGGGGAGTTTGCACGTGTCCATGTGACAGATTGTGCCACAGTGGGGTCCTGAATTGCATCATTCCATGGATGCAAGTCAGTGTTACGCTCCACAGCAGGCGGCAGAGGAGGGAGCGGAGAAGAGGAGAGCTGTAGGAATGGAGACGGTAGAGAGGAAAAAGAATGGACAGGTGGAGGGCAACGGCTGTGGATGACGCTGAGGGAAATGTGCGGTGGGGTCTACGCTCTATGCTCGTGGTGAGAAAACGGCACACCCCACCCAAACCAACGTGAATGGCGATCTGTTTTGATATGCGATAAGCTGTGCAGGAGGAGGAGAAGGGAGTGGACGCCAGCAGTGGGCTGGGTTTGGGTCAATTAGTTATTGGCCAAGGCCACATAATATGAGGATTCAGCTGCTTGGGTTCAGAGAACACAGCAGCAGTACACCCGGTACGAACACATCATATATGACCACAGATGTGACATTGACACACATTAGGCCTACAGCCACACCATGCTATACGATTATTAAAATGAGTCTAGAAGATACGGTGACGTTTCCATTTGTTTTGGATGGGGGGGATCCGCACACACACTGCAGACTATCATGTATACAATATTATAGCATGCACTTTCAGCCATCTCGCTCATACAAATATTTGGTATACACAGACTCCTCATGTTTATTCACAGTACTGGGTTACACTGTTTGGGGAAGATAGACAGACATGGGCCCATGTGGGAGGGGGAAAGAAAACTATTCCAAATGAAAAGTAATGATTCATGCCACAGATAGTGTATAAACTCAAACACACGCTGGACCATGCAGTACGACTGGCTTGTTCTACTTTATGCAATTTTGATTGGCTCTAAACAGTGCACAGACAACTTAGTATTGCATTACTCTAAATATGGCTCTGTGTGTGTGTGCGTCGAAGTGAGGTGGGTGGTCTCCATTCACATTACACTGACTGCACAAAGCGTGATTGATATTTTCAAAAGGAAATCAATATTGCCATCAGCTATACTGATAGCTGTTGCGTGTGTGCCTGTGGCTCTTTGGGTGTGCATGAGTGTTTTGCTCAGGATCATGCAGGGCTTCCAAATTTCCACTTCAAATTATGACTCGAAAGGCCTGCCGTTCATGAGCTGCACTATCAGGATGATGTAAAACTTCCCTTTGGCAGCATGCCAGAGGAAATCTTACATAAATTGTACTAATGACACTGTCGCCTGTCTTCAAGAAGGAATAGGGCAGTGGGGGGGGTTTGGCAGTCGAGGGTTTCTATTTAAGCTCAAGCCAAGGGGGAACCTTGAGCTTAAAAGCACACTTAAGGCCCCAGGTTTAGCCTTAACATTTTCTCAACCTCCCTGTGCGTACTGTACACCTGGGTGGAGGGAAAGCAGGGGACAACCATTAGCGGAAACGTAGAAGCTGGGTCACCAGAAATGAGAGTTCTCAGCTGGAGGGCGGTCGGCATACAATGTGATGTCGCCATCTCATCCTATTGGCATCACATCAAACACTTCATCTGCAACTGTAATTAGTGTTCAAAGCACATCATAGCAATATGTATGAAATAAAAAGATTGACGTATTTCAGACATGCTATGAACTTTAATAGACATATTTATATTTCTGAAAAGAAACATATCCCTAGATTTATTTACAATACATGAATAAACAAATTATCACATACAGTACAATGGTAACAACATAAAGAACTTAAATAATTATTTTATTTGTGTAACTACTTAAATAATGAAAATGGTTATTCTATACACACACACCATCTCAGCTTCTCAGCAGCTACAATGCAACGTTCACATTAAGTGCTAAAAACATAATTTCCACTTTACAGCATACATTTCAGTTTGACTCATTGTACCATATAACTGTAATCTAACAAAAGCATGGCAGAAGAAAAAAAATGATAATGTACGCTTCATTGTTGAAGATTAAAATCCAGACAGTATACTTCAATTAATCATGCAAAGAGATAGACCTCACACACTGTAGAGTCCTTCTCAATGTCCTAGAAAAAGGTTATGTTCTGAAACATTCCAAATGGCAAAACATCAAATGTAAAGATCTTAGTCAATCATCAGGTGATGCATGTGTGTGTGTGAAAGAGAACCAATTTCATTTAGGCATCTAAAAAGATGCCAAATATGGCTCCAGACAACAGTAGTTTAATTGTTATCTGACTAAGTAAAGATGTTTTATTGGTTTCCCTTCAGCTCAACATCTCATAATGTTCATCAATCAGGAAAAAATTAAGTCTTGATGTCATTTATGAATTCCTCATCAGTCTTATCTGCATTAGACAGGCCATCTGCAGACTAATCTGGAATCTGTTTGCCATTGATAAGATCTGCGTTTGACTGTGAACTGCTTCCATAGTGACATGGCGGCCTGGGAGGATCTTTGATCATTTGGAAAAAGAGACCTTTCTGGCAGCGGGAACGACACCACATGTTGAGGAAAGCATTAGCCAACGGCTCCAAACTATTCTATGCAGTTGCAGACATGCATTCCATTGAAATTGGATAAAACCTTTAAAAATAACGTGTCCTTGTGTGTCTCTAAACAGTGGAAAAACGATGCGTATGTGAAAGGAATACAACAAATGTCATGAATTTACAAACTTTGTGTAAAACTGCTTTCTATAAAGACCATTCTCTCCCATATATTATTACCCTTAAAAAAATAAACCCTCTATGATAACAATAGTAATGCTATAGTATGTTGTGAAGCTAAGTAGTACTTCGGTCAGCTCTATATGAAATAAAAGTCACCACTCTCGCCCTTCCCTCTATATCAACTTAAGCCTGGTTGGGGTTCAGTGTGTGAGACAATAAATTGAGTTTTTATTACCGGTAAACCATGTGTGTGTGTGTGTGTGTGTGTGTGTGTGTGTGTGTGTGTGTGTGTGTGTGTGTATTTCAGAGACTCTTGTGCCCCACCCATTGTTACAATTTGTTTAGATTTTTAAAACAAATATTAAAAATATATACAGTGCATGGGAGTGAGTGATTCCATTCTCAATGCATTAGACTTGCTCCAACAAAGGCATACAATGGACTGGTCGTTTCCGTTAGTAAATAGATAACAGTTCTCTGTTACTGTTCTGTACACTGATACAAAATGACAGCTATGCAAAAGAAAGTCCATACCGACGTATAGCCTACATAGAAAACTGGTTAGAAGTAGTTCCAGCCTCAACCTCGGAAATTGTGAGCCAAAATGGTTTACATGTGTTGTATGAGTGCCTTGGAAACACTGTAGCATAGCACAACATATTCTGTGCGCTGTATGACACAATTATCATTAAAATCTCAACCGTAACTAGTGTTGCCCCTTTACATGATGCTGAGAGGAAGAATCTTCCAATTCAATTATTTGTAAATAGACAAAACCAAAAGCCAAATTAGGTCCAAGAAAATTGGACTTGACAAGCTCTACCCCGAAATGTCTCTAGCTTCATATTTAGGGTAATATTTACCCCCGGTAAAATAACAATTCTGGTGTTAACATTAGTCTTTCGTGTGGAGGCGCAGTGGGTCTCCTTGGTGGTTCAGCAGAAGAAGAGTGGAACTGAGCACAGTGGGCGAGGCTGAAGCTATTTCACTGGAGCCACGACCAGGCCATTCTTGTCATTCATCTCACTGCTGTTGGGTCTCCTGAAATGTGGAGCTGGCACGAGCGCCATGTCTGAGCTTCAAGAGCAAGTAGCTTAACGGCTAATGGGAATTTTGTCATGGTGGTGTGGAGTGGGAATAGTCCTTTGTGAGTCCTTATGCGCAGTGTATATTGTATGTTTATGTGTGTGTGTGTGTGTGTTTAAGGACATCCCCATTCAGGACACCTCTTCAGTCAGCTGGTGGTAGGTAGGTAGATAGATTTGTGTCAAGTTGGGGGGTGATAGTGGGGTGCGAACCCCCCGCTGCACATCCCTATACAATATAGCTAGTCAGGTCCAGCAGGTAAGAGGTCATGTCGATGATGTGGTCCAGTATGCCGTCTTTCTCCTGGTCATTGGGCATTCCCCGTTCGCCTTTCTCACACTGTGGCCCCGAGTAGCCGCTCTTGCACAGGCACTTGTTGGGCTCCATGCACACGCCTCCATTACGACAGCCCGGTTCACATTTGGCTGTGGTTACAGAGAGAGGAGCGTTCGTTTAAGTGAAACTACACACCAAGATTTAGAAGCCAATATTTAGTGCTTGCTTGTAATGGAACATAACAATCTCGGACATATTTGTAAAACAAAACAAACATAATTTTGTGCGATGAACGACAGTTTGACCTCAGATGTTTGAAAGGGTTTAAAGAGAAGGAAGAAAAACTTACAAATCAACTTTAAATACCAAAACTTTTTTCCACTATTAAAAACATTCATGGATGTGCCGTGGTACACCCAATTTGAAAGAACCGAACTTTTACATGTCTTCTTTCACCAGATTCCACACTGCCAATAACCCTTTTTGTCTTTTTCAAAACAATAGTATTAGAGTAATAACACAGTGCATTTTTTGGAGGATGTGTCTGGAAAGTATGGCTATATTTGTAAAGCAAATAAATAAACTGAAGACTAGTTTGTGATGCAGGCCAACAGAAGAACATAATTAAGTCTACATCACTAGTCTGTGTGCACATGACAAAATGTGACCATTAGTTAAACCCAGAGGACTCATAATACAAGGGTTCACATCATGCTCATTTTACTTATGGCTCTGCGCTGCCTGCCAGCTATCCTACTACCGTATCACTGATTGTCTGAGGCACACACATTGCTTTGCTTGTCCAATCGTTAAAGGGGCTGTCAGCGATTTCAAGCTAATACACTTTTAGTCAAATTCAGAGATGATCTAATCACGGTCAGCTAGCTACTCGTTCTGTGTGCGTGCTGAAAATAATATCCGGTGTATCTACACAGCCCTGGCTCTGTAAATGGGAACACAAAGAAAGTGGTGCAGATCGAACCCACAACACTATCCTAGCCTCGCGGCAATGCTTGTCCAATGTGTGGGAGACTGAGAGTCTGAGGGAGCACTCCACGGCATTAAAGGGAGACGTGTTTTTGATCGAGTTCAAACATCAATAACCTTTCTCCAGGATAGCTGTGTGTGTGTCTGTGATAGAGTGGATATCATCTCAAATGATGATACAGGCGGTGTTCTGTTAGTGTGTGTGTTCAGTTCTTTAAAATATTACATGGCACTCACCTTCTCTGCAGAAGGGTGCCTCCCAGCCGGGGCTGCAGCAGCACTTGCCCGTAGGAGTGCAGTGTCCATTCTTGCATAGCCGGGAACAAGACGTCATGAGCAGCTCTGGAAGCTCAACCGGCCGCTGGCACTCCTTTGGAACCTGAGGCCTATAGAAGAGGCAAGAGTGAAGTGTCAAAATACAATGTGGTGAAAGCATAGCAGCATTAATGTAAAAATTTTGTATAAAAATTAAAATTTATTATGTGACCGATCCCAAGTCCTGCCCCTTTTCCCCTGTCCTCCAATAACTAATAACAAATAACAGAAACTCCGTCAACTTTCTGCTTTCCTGTAAAGCTGGCCCCACACTGCGGGATTTTTAGCCCGATTGTGGGTCCGATTTGCCCCTCCCAACAATCGCAGGGGGCGAGAACAAAGAATATTATCGTTACTGACTGATCGGAGGCGCCCAAACTTCGAATAGTAAATATCATAAAACCTGTAGTGTGAAGGGTACAGCGATTGGAACGCCAGCATTTTCTCGCAATAGCCAATGAGACGTGAGCTGACTGGGTCACAACAACGTCGCCATAGGTACCCTACATCGTTGCTAGTATCTATGGCGACGTTGTTGTAGCTTCCGTGGCTGTAGCCTACCTTCCAGATCGTGCTGAAAAATTAAATAAACAAGTCAAGGTTGTTCTGTTTTCTCAGCCATGAGTTGACTTTATGCAGAGTTTTGTTTCTCTGTGCATTATACGTAGCACACTCAAGTGCTACTACGGCAACAGCGTTGTGTGTATTGACGACAGTCCACCTCCCTGTTTGTTTTGCTCACGTTTGACATGCAGTTTCTGTGAGATCCAATGTCCCTGTAATCGCCACTCTGAAATCGTTTGGGATAATCGCCAAGTGTGTGGTCCCGCAACTTGACTAAATCGTATAGTGTGTGGTTATGTAGGATGAAAATATTACAAATCGTTCAAGTCTGTCGTTATGTCTGTGGTACCCGACTTTTTAAAAATCTGTTAAAATATGAAAATCCTGTAGTGTGTGGCCAGCTTAATAGCCTACTATGCTGTTTTGTCCAACCTAGTTACTTTAACTAGGTTGGACAGGTGAAAGGGGCGGGGCTTGAGATCTGTCAATTAACTGCCTTTTGGTAGATTGGTGGAGAACAGATAACATTGTTGAAGACATGGAACTGTGACATGATTTGAACTTCTTCCTTACACACAAAAACAGCACCAAGAATTTGGAAGGGCTTTGGCCAAATATGACTAAATTGATCCGCTCTAGATTTATCTTTTCTTAAGTGAGAGCTGGAGTGCTTGTGCAATGTCTGGCTCTCTGGAAAGCTAAGTGAGGCCAGGCCTTGAACAACGATCATGAAACAGCAATGCTGCAATACCCCCCATAGAACTGTTCAGGATTCAACTAGATAGGACAGTTGGATGCAATGCTGACACTGAGAAGAGAAGTTTGCTTGCGTGAGTCAAGCAAGGTTGTTCGGCACGTAGCTCATAATGTCATATCCGAATGCTTTTTTTAGCCAGACTTAAGAAACATTGTGGTATAGATTTGCAATTCATCTTTTAAGAAACTTACCACATGTTTTAAAAATGTTTTTAAATAAAATAATTTTGAATATTTTCCTTTAAAAATGTTTTTTTATTTTATTTAAATTTTTTAAAGCATAGATACAAAATGCTTCACATAAAAATAAGAACAAAAGAAATATCTAAAATGAAACCATGGAGCCAAGAAAATACCCCAACCAGGTGTGGTAGGTATAGCAAACTAAAAGGGATTTATGTGCCTCGGGAGGCTTAGTGAAGTCACTTTTTGAACTGACATGACCCCCAACATCATATCCAACTACACATCAAGGACTGGATTAACACTCGCGCACACACACACATGCACACACAGCAACATCCCTACACCACGTGTGCATTTTGCCCACCAGCAGACGTGTGTTGTGATCATTTCCTATCAAGACAAACATCCACACACGCACACCCCCAAATGGGCTGTAACACAATTATTTCATATCACGCGCTGGAAATCTGGAAATAATAGAACCAGTGCATAATGAAGTTCAAATGTGACGCCCCTCTGCACGTGGCCCACCAGTAAGCAGTGTAGTAGGTGTGTGTGGCACGCACACACACACACACACGCGCAAACCCGGCAGATACACTTGGTATGTCATTTGAGCGGTATGGAAGGTGAAGTCATCTGTGAGTGAGAGAAACATAATCTGACCCTAGGAGATCGCTGCAGTATACATCGGTCATTAAAGGTCTATAGCTACTATAATGTTCGTTCGCATGCAACTTCGTGAGCCCTACTGTGACACCGCATTGACTGATGTTCCTGTGTGTGTGTGAGGGGGGGCACGTGGGTGCGAGCGTGCCTGTGTGGCTCTTATAGGACGTGGAGATTCCCATGCTCCCATCGGCACCCAGCTCCAGAGGCCTCCCCTATGCCCTCTCCACGCTAGCTTTTGTTGGGCCAGGCTGCATGCACTGAGAGAACAGAGAGGGTGGGAGAAAGAGAGAGAGATTCCCCAGAGGACTGAGGGCAGGGGGTGGGTCTGTGGCGAACACTGTTAATAGCAGCCAGGGGTCAGTGGCGCTGCTAAACAGTCTGTACGACTGCCAGGGCGTCTGTGAAAACACCTGCTGGTAGCGGCACTCGACAAAGGCAGCTGGGTCAATAGCCACTGTGGGAATTCATCAACTTTGGGAGGGGTGCATGTGTGTGAGCGAGTATGTCCGAAGCAATAGCAGGAGAGGAAGGGGTGTGTGGTTGTGTGTGTGGGGAGGAGGAGGAGAGAGATAGCACTCTTATGAGCTGTCTTTAGTAATATTACTGCTTGTGAACACTACAGACGAGTCAGGTATAAGTTCATAAAGAGGCCCATAGCTAGGTTGTTAACAAAATTATTCATATTCATACTACAGCTAAAGGCAGTGGTGCAGTAACAACCAATCATCTGATGGACATAGGTGTGCACGAGTGATGTTTAGTAACTTGCAAAATGAGAACTGTGTTCTTTACTTTACTAATCCCACAGGATTAAAAATCACAGAGTTGTAATGTGACCTTTGGCATATAAATGCAGGTTTATAACGCGCAGCAACATACATTGCATTTAGAATGCTAGAATGGGACACTGTAGTTATCTACTATTAAAGAGAAGTTTTTTTTGTTTACATTTCTGTCCCTGTGCGGAGATGTTTCACCCATAATACACAAGATAAGTGAGCCCAAGGAACAACTCTGCCAATGTCTCTGAACCAGTCCCTGGCAATAAAACCTGAGGTATTGACTTAACATGGATGTCTTTTGGTGTGGGGACACCAAAGCACCAGGTGGTGAGCATGGGAAGCAGATGCAAACTCCATTGAAACACATTCCGTCTTAAACCCAACGTAACAGCTTGTGTGCATTTATTGGCCAGAACAGGCAGCGCAGATTTGAATTATGGGTCCTTGAAACGTGTAAATGTTAGCATGCTTACATTTATGTGTCTCGATTTGCATCTAAACTATGACATGGCATCTTTGGCTGAAATAATGGCCACTTAAATAATCTCCTTTTAAAAAGGTGGAGTAAGCGATGCTGGGGAAATATTGGGCCGGTTTCACAGACATGGATTAAAATTATTGGAAAAGGATCTTAGTCCAGGACTAGGACTAATCCATGTCTGTGAAACCGGCCATTAGTTGATATTTGAACTCAACACCCAAACAAGTATACCTCCTCCTCCGGCGCTCCCTCAGAAGCCCCGCCCCCACATTGGACACGCATTGCCATGGCGGGATTAGAATACCAATTAGAATCAAAGGTTATAATAGCAATGATGAAACTAAATTGTTTGTCAGTGTGTACGTGTGGCCATGCGCATGCGTGTGCTTGGCTTATTGGCTAGCGGCGCTCATTTGATTGACATGAGGTATATGTGAGAACAGGGCTATGGAGTGGTGTACATTGTGCACCCCAACAATAGCTTAATCAAATGGCCCAGTGTGGTCTCTTTGTCATCCAATCTATTGTTTAGGGGACTCTTTTGTAGCTTCACTTTTTTTTTAATTGTGTAAGAAATTTACTGTGTATTGTAGGAGCCAGGGCTATTCAGTGGGACTGGCAAGCAGCTTTGTCAAGGGAAGGACCACAGTAGAGAAGTACGAAGATTTAGGAGGGATAGGAGGATAAAGAGGATTCTGGGGGAGGAAGGGGGACGGGGGTGAGGGGGGGGGTTCGCAGCACCCACTGTTTATATTCTTGCACAGAAGCGCTGAAAGTATTGTGCATACAGTCCCCAAATCCCAACCATTCTATTATTTGTGACTTCCATAGCTAATGCAGTTCATACAAGTGGTCTTGGGGCCCGACTTTAGGTTCCCTGTGTCTTTTCAAGGTTTCTGCCCGCTGCAATTCAATCTGGCTCGTCCACAGCTGACAAAACCTCCACGCGTGAGAAGTGTTCCGTGAGTAAGATTCCCACTTCTTTTTTTGCGGGGGCTGGTGCAAATAGAATTGGGAATTACTTTTTACAACACAAATCTGCAGGAGATCAGACTTTTCACGGAACAGCTGCGAGAGAAGATTCTGCCACATTGCAAATGGAAACCAATGGGCGCCTATAACACTGTACTGTATTACTAACTGCACGGTAGTGACTTTAACTTACTACACGGCTCCATAACGTACATGTTGGGTCTGTCAGACCAATCCCTGTCCTGCATTGCATTAGCTTTGTTTATAAGTGTATCATCTCGAGTGTGGTCTTCTAGACTTTTGTTTTACAAATAATTATAAGCCTAGCTCTGTCTAAAGAATTGCTTTATTAGATGCACGCTTCGATGGGAGCGTCTTCTCAACTGGCAGCCAGATAACTGGATAGCATCAACATGTAATAAAGTATGCTATAGTCCCAGTGGTGTTCCCTAGCATTGTGGACTTGTGTTAAGATAGTTGTCTATTCTCCTTCTAGGAATACAAACAACTAATGGTTTTCATTCTAGACTAGAGGTATGGTGGACTCCAAGAGCACAGTGAAAACAAGCAGGGCTCTGTGTCCAGAGGTCCAGAACAGAAAACCACCACAATATGTTTAAGATGTATATTATATATATACACAGTTTATACAGTATACTGTATATACTGTATATAAGGTTGAATTGTTGGAAAGCTACATGATAAAGAGAGTTATGGGTATATGGGCTCCATATGGCTTTATGGTATGCAAAAGAAAGTTAATACTTACAGAAAACCTATTTAAACCTATTCTATTTAAAGTCTTGGAATTTGATTAATACCATTAGAGATGTTTTGATGATGTTATACATTATGACCTCACTACAGTCTCTACTTTATGCATATACTGTATGCCACACACACACACAAACATGGTGCATTACAAAATGCATGGTGGCCTATTTATTATTGGAGGGGTACTCCAACTGACAAACAAATACCTAGAAATGAAGTAATCTGGCCAGGACATGTTTACCCAAACACCGCAGAGGGATTTTATGGCTGATGTTTTCTCCCCCAACAGCTCCTCCTCCTACCTCCCCAATGTTCCCAAACACACAATTGATTGAAACACAATGCTAGATGCTATATCGGAAACCTCTAAACCACCACACGCTAAAACAAGGCTCTTTCTGAGAGGGCTATGGGGTCCAGATGTCCCCACAGTATGGAAGAGGAACAGTGGAGGACCACCCGAATTGATAACGCGCTGAGGGCAGACACGTTAGCTATCCCGTATACCCCCCCCCCCACACACCCACACACACACACCCCAATTCTCTCTGTAACTAGATCCTAATAATGAAACTGAACCCTGTTAAGACTCAGGACTCCAACACCACAGGGTCCGCAAAGACTAAACAAGCCCAAGAGATGGTGGAAAGACTTGTTCCTTAGGAGAAGTGCGTCCAGCGGCCATGCCAGAGAACATAATACAGAGTGAACCACCAGGGCCCCTCGAAACATCTGTGGTCTAATTAATTGTGCTAAGACTTGGGTGGCACTGTCATCACCTTGGAAACATTAAATGAAGAGCCATACAAAATACTCTGTTTCTGCCGGTGTCACTTAAGTCGATGCAACCTACTGTAGATCAGGGACTCACCATTAGTGTGCTGTAAATATCTGTAATACAGTATATTTGTATTGTTTTAGTATGATCCATCCCCTGACCAGAGCTAGGACCTACTATTAATGTTCAAGAGTGTTAGCAAAAGGGTGGGCACAATAATTACATTGTCACATTAGAGCTGATGAAAACTTCCTTTTAATGAGCAAACTGGCAACGGGCTAATAATAAAACCGTACACATTTAATCTTTCAATGGGAGACTCAGAGCAATATGCATGTCTCCCAATAGTGGGTCAAACAAATGTTTTTCACATGTGCGTGGCTTGGCACAAGCATTTGATTAAATCCATAATTATCAAATATAATTTTTAATAGTGTCAAGCATGTGTTACGTATTACAACACACCCATATTTAAACGTATGTGCATTCCCTCACATGGGCGCACACATCTTGTAGCATTCATTAGTGGGCAGAGAAACAGACCTATAAGCCCACCACTCCAGCTACTATAAAAGTGAAAATTCCTCTTGGCAGAACCTCGTCACCACACTGCGACTACGAAGTACATGTTCCTACATGTGTCCAACTAAATCCTAACGGGAGGTCGCTACACTTTGTGGCAGGTGCATTGCGTTCTCTTTGCCGTCAGGCAGGGTTTGTAGAGTAAAATATTCCGAACACTAGCATAGAGGTAGATGTGCCACCAGGGTGAAAGTGGCTCCAGTGCTGCTGTTAGGAATACCCTACACTAACATTTTGAAATACTATGCTTCATCTCCAGTTACTGCTCAGCGGTTAGGTTGGCCGGGGGAAATTGTCCCGTGATACACTCGGCAAAGGGAGGAAGGCCTCTGGTCACAGGGATACATTACAGGAGAAAAGTACGGACTAAGCAAATACATTTATTTTTATTTTGTATTTTTATAAACAGCCTAAAAATAGAAAAAATGCTGCGATAATTGTGTTGTAATGATAAACCGCAGGCCCAAGGTTGGGTAAGAGTGGGCGAGCTGCACGCATGACCTCACCGAAGAGATCATTTGTTGATATGTGTGTGAGTGCCTTGGTTCTAGCGTGGATGAAGGCCAGGGTAGAATGAGCGACACAGGGCTAATAAAGTGAAGGCATGGGGCAAATACAATAAGGGAGTGCTTCACTGTACCCTCAATACATTGCAGATTACAGTAAAGTAAGTAAAATGTATTGGTACCTTTTAGGGTCCACCAGCTTGTAGAGCTTCCCGCTATGTGACTGCGCCATGTTTTTAACACTTGCTAGAATGTAGACTTCACCTGAGGGGGGCAGACACACTTTACATTAGGAAAGGCCTATTTGCATGAGTAACCATATGTCATGTACCTTTTTAATGCTTAACCTTTGAGCTCAGCTAAATGGGTGATTTCTTTATATTAAACTACTTTCTTTCTCTATGTTGTGTTTCTCCTTGTAGAGGGGAGCACAGAGGACGGGGGGGAGGAGAGGAGGGATAGATTTTTCCTAAGGCCCATATGACTCCTCACTTGCCATCAAACCATAAGGATTTAAAGGGATAACTGGAGTCTCATAACAAAACCAGGCAAATAATTTAACAAGGAACAAACCCGCAAGAAAATTCTATAAGGGGACAAATTGTAAACATGTGTTTGTGGGGCCCATGCTTTGGGATGTTTGCCCACAGCCTGCGCAGTTCTTGCATCACTTTAAAATCATGAACAAATGCTGAAATCTTCCAATACCTCTTCAAATAATGACTCCAAGACCTGGAAAGAGCACTGGCTAACCGTTTCTGATAGCTCATGTTTTCTTTTTAAGCAGACAAACAAGAGCTGACAGCAAATCATTTGCAGAATAATTAGAGAAATCCCTTCATTCTGAATTCAGCTCACCTTAGTTCACCCCGCCTTATCTAAAGAATCAGTCCCAGTTTAAACAATAAGGTAAATAATAACACACATCCACTATGCAAAACATTATAACCAATGTAGGCGATAAACAGATAAACAAGTGGGTCCCTTTGAGTTTCAGTGCTGTCATATGGAAATGAGAAGAAAGAGCAGAGAATTTAATATCCTGTTGGGGTACTGCCACAGAGGTAGAGTCTCATGGGTATTAGGGTATTAGATTTTCCTTAGCACGGAGTGTAAAATCCGGTTAACTTGTTGTTGTAACACCCACATTTCTAATCTTGCTCTAAAGCTATTCACACCGCATCTGTGGTAATGCGGCGCAATCATCTGACTAAATAACTAAGTGGAAAAGTCTACACAAGGGATTTTTAAATGTAAATACATACCATTGTTTCATATACAACAGCCAATGATTCTAAACAATGTTTTCCCACAGTTTAAAGAGCTGTCATTCTGATTAAACGGGGCTCTGCACTATGACAACCAACTCTCTGACAGATGATTTGTTAACACTTAACCTGTCACTCATATTGAGTGCAAGCAGGCAAGCAAGATCATCTATGGGATCACATGATAACCAGTGATGACCCTCTCATTGGGGATCCTTTGGATGATGGGTATAGAGGATATATCCTACTAACCCAGCTCGTCCTCTCCAAAGCCTAGGATGTGTCCAGCTAGGGTAGAGCCACAGGAGCTGGTTGAGCCTAGACACAGGGGTTTCTCCTGCCACTGTTCACTACCTGGGGCTGTTGGTGACTTCTGCAGGATCCGCAGGTTGCTGAAGAAAACAATACACATACATTTAATAATTACCCACAGTGCCAACAAATCGGTTTAGCTGATATAATATAAAATGTCTTGTATTTATCCGCTATTAACCATTCTGAATAAATATGACTTCAAGTTAAGACAACAAGGTAAGGTAAGCTAACAAACAAGTTCAAAAACATATTGCAAGGCCAGCTATTTTTGTAATGTCATACAGTACAAATAGATTATTGCAGATAATTAGAATGTCTTATATTTAAAAGTCTTTGTCAGTTTAGGTGAATGCTTATTTTGCAGTTTTATTAGCTTCTGTGTGTTTCATGGAAGACGTATAGACCATCCTACATTTCCACTCTTAGTTGTACACATTCAAAACAAACTCCCTGCCAGGGCTTTCACTTGACCACAGTAATATGGCCCAAATTTGCAACGAGGCAGATAACCCATGACCGCACCATTTTTCATACACAACGCCAACTCGCGATAACGCACTTCCCTTCGCTATTGACTTCCTTTGCTTACATTAGCATCAGCGTCTGACATCAGCCAAAGCCGGATGAGTTACAAACCAAAGAAAAGTGTGAAAAGCACAGGGCAGGGTGTCTAATCTCTATTTACACTGAATAATACGAGTTGTATCGCTGACAGTAACATAGTACATGTGTTTTCCCTCATGGCGATGGAACACTGGGTTTCCTTTAGGGTGTCGTAAAGCAGGAGGTGTTACTTTACTTTAAGAAGTCAAGCCTCAAGTACAAATATGCTCAACTGTACTTGTGGCCACTTGAACATTACACTAAAATATGGCCCCAACAATAGTATGTTCACTGTTCTTTTATTTTGGTTGCCAGTACAGTTTGAAAATTTAGTGCCAATTCATAATGTATTGATAGTCACTTTGGATAAAAGAATGTGCTAATAACAAAATATAAACATAAATGACTTGTCTACTTACCCACTTTTGTCTCCAAACACGTAACTGCCATAGAGTCTCCTAGACTGGCAGCCTCTATAGATAAAACCTCCAACAGGTGCTACACCTCCAATCATCTGCAGGTCTAATATGGAAGGCTCATTTTCTACAGAGAGGAGGGTTGAAATGTATAAATACTGACAAATGAACACACTGAACATCTGATGGCTGGGCTAAAGTACTGTATATTCAGATCAGAATATTATAGTTACGCATTCTATTTGTCTATTTACAGTAAGCTACGGAACCAATTATTTAGTGTCAGTGGATATAAATGGTAAATGGGTGTATTTATATAGCTCTTTACAGTATTTTTGCCTGACATTCTCCGAATGACACACACATTCATACACCGATTGTGATTGCTGCCATGCAAGGTGCAACCAACCACTGGGAGCAGTTCGGTGTTAGGCATCTTGCTTACAAGTAGGTCAGCACCAGGGTTTGAACCCACAACCTTCCAGCTGTAAGTCCAACACCCAGCCCACTAGACCATCCTGCCCCCATCCAGTCTTTCTTTTAGCACTATAGACCATATTTATACATGCCAAGGCACCTTTACGTCATTTGGTTTTCTACAAGGAGATGCTTAAGACTTCAACATGATTAATGATGGCAATAATTAGTATTGTTTTCTGTTGGGAGCATGAAGGACAGCCATGTTTACTGCAATCTGTCAGGAGTCCATTGGCAGATGCTTCCAATTAATGAGCCTTTGTTTTGCTAAGAAAAAAAAAATCTTCATTCATATAAAGGAGCAAAAACATTTAGGATATCTTCTACGTTGACAATGGGCCATTTAATATTTTCATAAAAACCTCCACTGTGTATCCAAAAAATCCAGGAAATGAGCAGAGTTTTAAGAATGTTTTTAGCTTTTGAAAATAGGGAATTCACACTAGGTTTTTCAATCCTAAAACATGATGTTGGAATGGTGGAACCCCCACCATCCCACTGTAATTACCCAACCAGAAATTGGGTAACTCAGCAGTGTACTGTAGCTAAGTGAATGAAGCCCAGTGGAGAGGCGCATTTAATTGGAGTGAAGGATTTAGATTTAGGGACTTTCTTGGGTGGCCTTCACAACAAACACAAAGAAGCCCAAAGTCATTTTAACAAAATAACAATCATTTCTTGTTTGTGAAGAGATGCAGAAAAAGTGCCGTCAGGCCCGTGCTGGTATTCATTATTGTCTCAGTACACTGGAGAAGAGCTGGGCCCCACTCGGTCTGTGTTTTCAACAGTGCTAACCCGTAGTCTTGACAGCTTTAAATCACATTAATGGACACAATCGCACATTCCCTTGGCAAAACTGTACAGTACAAATGGGTAATCATTGTGGATCGGATTTTTACATTCAACCTCTGCTGTCTCCACACTCAACCTAGCGTGTTTCTGGACCTGGGGATATGCCAAAATACCTTCTTCTCACAATATGAAAGACATTTGTGAAAACAGATGTCATTTTTAAGCAGAAATAATATAAAAGGTTATCCAAAAGGATAAGGGATTTTCGTGAGATGCCAATACACTTTCTCAATCTATGTGGCAATAAACTCACAAAAGGTCAGACTTAGTAATGTTCATCATGAGAAACATTACAACTCAGAATAATGAATTGAAAACCTAAAATAATACATTCCAGACAGAATAAGTCATGATACTCAACATTTTAGGCAAATGTCAGGGAAACGGGAACTTACCATAATCCTTCCCCTTAGAAATTTCTAATATCCTTCCAACAGATGTATTTCTTCCACTTGCATCTGTGCATATGATCAACAGACTTCCATTGTCTATTTGATGGTGGTCCACTGCACATCTACAGTACAGAAGCCAGGGAGGGACATTAAGAACAGAAATAAATTGCCTTCAAGTTTGTAACTTAGAATTATTAAATGTTTTATTACAATTTGCAGCTTTGAAAAAAGTGCTATAACAAAGTTTGTAGCTTCTAGATTTCTAGCTGCGGAAGCTAGACGTTTCAGCTGGTGTAACTGCATTTGAAAAAAAAGTGTTTCACTCACCTGCCTGGGTCATGCAGGCCATGGGCAAAGATTTCAGGGGGCTGGTTGGTGCTGTTGAAGTATGGGTTGTTTCTTGGTATGGAATAGGGCGATGTACAACTGTCCGTATCTACATCCACTCTTAAGATGGACCCTGTGAAGTCACTGATTCAACCGCACAAAACATAAACATAAACTGTTACACTACTGCCTCTTCAATAACCATGTGATTGTCTTGCCATCTCTAACCTCTATTCTCACCTGAGGCCATCCATCTCCTCCATGTCATCCAGAGTGATCATGCCATCCCCCAGGATGATGTGCAGCAGGCTATCAGGCCCAAACAACAGCTGACCTCCCAGGTGCTTCCTATGTAGCTCTGCGACCTCCATCAGTACCCGCACCGTCCTAGTGTCCACCTGGTTTGGGTTTTTCCTGAACGAGATGAGATGACAGGAAAATAAGACACATAATATAGTTCTACATTAGATATAATGTAATGCTTCAGTTGTTTTTCATGTATTAAATATATATATATATATGTATATATATATATATATAGTAAATTACAATATACGCCACAGTACAGCATGCCAATCAAGTCCATTGTGAACCCAAGACTGTTTCATTAAGTCATATGACCCATAGGTGTATAAATGAATGCGTGTGTGAATAAGTGAATGTGAGGCAACGCTGTACAGCGTTTTGAGCAGCCGGTAGGTTGGAAAAGCACTATACTGTATAAATGCAGTCCAATTACCATCGTTCACTATTTTATAACTATTTCCTTGACAGGAATGCAACATTATATGACTTTAAATCATTGTCTGGAGACATGCAGTCTACGTCTGCTGTATCACTAAAGCTCCCATCAGGGTGGATCTGGTATCTTTAAGCCAAGCTTCAAACTCTTTCATCATTTCAGGTCCAAAGTGAGGATTTGGCCTCTCAGTGTCATAGCAACACATTTTTAATGATGTGTTATTTTTGGGTAGGGTATTTACGTAGAATAAGTCCTGATGTTTCTAAAAGGAGCTTGCCAAAGAAAACTTATTGTACAATGCCCTCAAATACTGGTAGACATGACATGCCTACGCTGTATTGCCCAAATTAAAGACCGCAGACTAGTGTCACCAAGTCGGTACAGTAGCCATGACAACTAAATACAGAAAGATTGTTCTCTTTATCACATGTAATTGTGAAAAGAGTGTGAAATACCTTAACAAGAAGGCAAAGCAACCACAGTCAGCACACGTGGTAATTAAACAGCAATTTCCCTACCTAAGTAAAGCTGCTCTTGACAGTAAAACAACAACAACATTGCACAAGGACAGGCGGATAGTTGTGACACTCATTTTCAAGCCCGCGCTATCCTACTGTATATACTGTACTAGAACTTGTGGAAAATAATAACTCCTTTGTTATGGTTACACTGGTGTTGTCCAATATGGCGCGCACTTCCATGAACTAGCAGGAATGTATCATAATAATTTAAGCAAAATGAAATGTTCTACATAAGTACACATCTATACTTTCAACTTCTTTCAACACATTCCAAATAGACTCCACTTAACTATAGATTTATACTGAAAACAGTTAATTTGGCATTACGGGACATTTCTATCAGAAGTGACAGGGAGAGAAATACCTAGTTAATATATTTTAATCCTTCAGACTCCAGCTAATATTGGGGTTGGCTTTCAGGCTTGGGGAGCTGTCTATATAATGGACAGGTTTGGCTGGGACCACTTCTTCCATTACATTACCTGGAAATGGTGTACTCCACCACACGGAGAATATGGTCGTGTGGTCCAATGGCCCAGCGCTCCTGGTTGGTGGTGTAGGAGACGTAGAGCTTGCCGTTCTTCTTGTAATTGGGGTGGAATGCCAAGCTTAGCAGGCCCCTTTCATCTCCGCCCTGCAGTCAGATGGGGAGCACAAAGGATCCAGGAGTTAATTATGTCCCTACTCTGCTGGGCTGTGTGGGGCTGGAAATCAAAGCCAACTCATAATGCCCTTCATCTTCCACTTCATCATAGCGACCACCGTCGCTACGTTTAGACACCACCCCCCACCTCCTCTCACCACCCATTACGGCCCCATCACCCCCACCTGTTTTTCTTCCTACCACTTACGTACTAATTCACCATCTCTCCGTTTCATTCTTCCTTCTTCCACCTCCAGCCACCCACCCATTCCCACATTCTTTTCTTGACTATACCATTACCCACCATTATAAAGCATTTGACTCTGGGCAGAGCTGCCCCTCCCTCCCCCCTCCGACCCCTGCCCCCCTTCAATCCTGAGCCCCACCCGGTCTGTCCTTCCTTCGAGCTTGGTTATGTGCGCTTGTCCTCAGGGTCGGGGGGCCCCTGTGACGCTGTGGCCCTCCCGGTGGCCTCCATTGTGCAGTGATTTGTGTGTGTAATCTTTGGGGGATATCCGTGAATGCTGCGCTGAGTGGCTGAAAGAATTTATTAGCTCACTCACAGTTCATAGAGAGCACAAAAGTCCAGAGTGCTTTAGCACTCGTCCCTCTCTCTCTCCCTCTCTCTCTCTCTCTGCCCCCCCCCCCCCATTGCCCTGAATCCATGTGACATTAAGGCAAGAGAACGGAGAAGAGAGGAGGAAGGGGAGAAGCAGGAGGAGAAAACCTACACAAGGAGAGAGCTGCCAACTCCCACTGTCTTGGCAACATGTTTAGAAAACATCTAAACATCTAAATTGCTTGTGTAATATGTAAACCTTTGTCTCACCCCGGAGTCAGCTACATCACCCTGTCACTACCACGGTGGTCCGCCCGTCGTAGTTAGCTGTAATAATCAGCTATAACATTTCATTCCCCAGGCAAGCAAAGCCAGGGCAGATTTCTTTTTTCCTATTCTACGTTGTTGTTTTTTTTTCTTTTTACAAAAGAATGAACAGAATGATAGGCTTAGGTTTTATGAAGGCTTGTAATGTGTTTGTGTTTGTGTGGTGTTCTCTATCCCAAGCATTTATTATTCAACAGAAATGCCCTCAAAAGGAGCATTTTTCGGTTTTGGGACCTCGCAAATTAGGTAAACAAACTTGGTAGCAAACTCGTCTGTGAGGAACAAAGTGACGTCAACAGTTACGCAATCCCTCTGAAAATATTTAAAGATGGACTGCTTTGGGCTACTGTGGCAAGCCTGCGTCACAGATATCACAAATTGATCCAAGTATGCAGGATGTCCTAGCACTGTTTGCACTGCGTTAGGCCTGACCCAGTGAAACACAGCAGTGACACGGGCCACATGTGAATGCATAAGAGATGACTCAGTGTAATGGAATGCACTTCCAAGTACCAATGAACAACAATAGAGACCCACAGGGTAAGCCACCGAGGTTCTATCAATACAGAGTGCAGAGTGAAAAGTTGTGATAGTTGACAAATAAATCTCCAACCCCAAAAGGCAAAGATCCTTTCTGCAGTCATTGCTGTCAAATAAAAAAGAGTTATGTGGTAGGGGATGAAGCATTGCAGAGGTTATTTCTTCTGCCAAATTTGAAATGATGTAAAAATGTAGAAATAAAAAAAATTAATACACATAGATAAACAAACAAACCAACAAACAATGAAGAAGTCGTTATTCAATATCTCGCCTTGAAATGCGTGACTCTTAGGTTGGATTTAGGGATGCAGTGAGATCCCCCAAAATAAACGTGATGCAGGGAGTGGGCCAGGGTTCAGAGCCAAATGTGGACCACCAAGACACTCTCAACAGGCTGAAATATTAGCTCCCTTGCTAATAACCGGCTCCCTCAGCAGCAGGCAAAGCATATAGCGTTAGCACCACAGCCATGAGAAAAACAACCACTCCAGTAAAGGCTATAGCAACCCTTGGAGAGACCTTGATTAACACGTCTGCCAGAGCTTCAAGTGAAGATGATCCTAACTGGGGTCGGTTCAGAGTTATGGGTTCTTTATGGGGTCAGAATTAACCATCTTTTATAGTGTTTCTATAGTTTTTTGTTATTGTTGTTGTGTATATTAATATGGTGGTGTATTTATGTAGATATATCATTTATTCAAGTCAATATATGCGCATCCATCTGCACGTGTAGTTGAGTGACATTTTGAGGTGAAACATTCTTCATAGTGAAGCTCCACAAACACCTGCCTCCACATTCCTCTCTTCCCCCCCACCCCACACACACACACTCTGTTCCTCTAGGCTCTGGGTTTGGCAGCGTCAGACTTCTGGCCTCATTCCATGCAGTGAAAAGTAAAAGAGTGGGGGAACGAGCAGCAGTTCATCTCATTGGTGCATTCCACGAGACGCTAACATTGTTCCGGCTGTAGCGTAGCTGCGACACACAAGCACACGTATACACACACTCACACACTACTTCCATTTCCAATTCCACAGGGCAGCTGGCTTTCAGTTAAAATGACACATGCATTGGCTCATGCATTGTTGCCCTGAACCTTTTGATCCTTACTGGCTTGCAGGCAATCCTCCTCCACTAAAAGACATTCCACAAGAGCTGATTGGAGAAAAACAATGTCCAAGCACTCACCTCAAAGGGTATCTGAGAGGCACACACGCGCGCACACACACACACACACACACACACACACACACACACGCACGTGCACAACCACACCTCCAGTGTTCTCCAGTACAATAAAATAGAGCCAAACTACTCTGCATCCCCTCCAGCAGTTTCCACACAAAAACCCTATAACAATCTAATGATGATTAACCTCCAACCTAAAAAAATATATATTGTGATAATCACAAATGAGTATTCTACATGTTTTATTATTATTAAGGGCCTAGCCCCGAAGGGGCGAAGCCCTTATTGTTATTGTACGTTTTCTTATTATTATTATTAATTCTGTCATTGAAGTCAATGGCAACCCCTAGAACCGTGTGGTAAAAAGTTGGGAATTTTGGCACACAAGTAGCCTA
>JAODTR010000001.1:1871697-1883263 GCA_025399935.1 Amblyopsis rosae | reverse complement strand
GGCGAAGCCCTTATTGTTATTGTATGTTTTCTTATTATTATTATTCTGTCATTGAAGTCAATGGCAACCCCTAGAACAGTGGCTGCTTGCAGCTATATTTATTATTATTATTATTATTATTATTATTATTATAATAATAATAATAATAAAACATGTACAATACTCATTTGTGTTAGTATCACAATATATATTTTTATATATATATTTATTATTATTAATAATAATAATAATAATAATAATAATAATAATAATGTGGACAGTATTGTGATTTAGAAAGACATTTATGCTTAAAAATCCCCTCCAATATAATAGCTTATAAGCATCTCTACATTTAACCTCATAACGAATGCCACTATCTATTAGTATGCAAATTTCACACAACCCTATGCCCTCACAATGGCGGGGGGCTTTTGTGAAACACAGCTGTACATGTTTGAGTCTAAGCAGCTCTCTGTGTGTGTAAAGGTTTGTAACTGGATTTGTGTGATTTATACTGTATCTATCGGTGTTGGACCATGATAGGTTCTAACAATGTAAAAGCATCAATAGTACACACCTCCAAATCATATTAAGTCTCCCTTCAGTGGGAGAATGTGAATACTGTACTCTTGTGACCAATGTTACATACAAAGCAATCTAGTTAGT
Source organism: Amblyopsis rosae (assembly GCA_025399935.1). Classification (NCBI taxonomy): domain Eukaryota; kingdom Metazoa; phylum Chordata; class Actinopteri; order Percopsiformes; family Amblyopsidae; genus Amblyopsis; species Amblyopsis rosae. The sequence continues at coordinate 1,882,618 of JAODTR010000001.1, read as the reverse complement.
TAAGGCGACGTTAAAGGCAGGGTCGGTGAGAACATTTCCTAACCTCAAACTCAAATAAAAACAAAAACACCTCTCCCTTCAATGCCATAATGTGCTCTCTCTAACATCACATTACAAGGACATGCATTGCAAAGCCTAGGGCATTATTTTGTGAGCAGTGTTCACTACCTTGTTTATGTTCCTATTTATGGCGTCACAGCTGTGTAGAAGTACAAGATCAGTTTTTCAACACGCACAGAGAATGGTAAACTATCAGAATGCAAGAAGATATTTGGCAAATTTGACAATAAGTACACTAGCTTACAAACACAGTAACTATACCTTTACCACTAAGAAAGCAAGGAAGGATGAGAACATTTAAGAAAGAAAACCAGGACCAAAACAAGGCAGAAAGATAACAAGGAAGAACAAAAACTGGCTAAAACAAGGAAGGTAAGAAGAAGTAAGATTCCCACAGGGAAAATGATGCCTGCAAGTGTTGCACACACTCACAAAAAGCAACCATTCGCACACACACAAACATACACCGTGTGTGGGTATGTATGTGTGTGTGTGGATATTGAGTTTCAGGAGCGGGGGAACACCCACGCTGGCAGTGCAGCATTGTGAGCAGGTCATCTTAATTGGCACTGGGGGATCCATGCGGGAGGGAAGAGGGGGGGTATAGCAGAGCAGGAGGAAACACAGAACATTACAATCAGAGCATGTGCATGGGGGCCCACGATAAACCTGTTATCTCCCATGTCCCCCAGGGGCCCTGGGTTCCTCTCTCTGTATAAAGACAGCTCCATCCTGTTGATGCCTCCGGTAAACACCTCCCTGGACCTCCCCGTGGCCCTTGTGCCAACCCCGCGAGGCTGGGGGGCCCGATTCTGGCAGCGGACGTTACAGAATAGGGCTCCTGGGGCCTGCTGGGGTTTTCGAGCCACTTCTAATCGTCATAATGACGGTTTTATTTGCAGACCAGTTTGGCTTTAATGATGATAGGGGAACCTTCCGCAGGGAACCGTTGTGTATCCAGTCGCCGCGCTCCGTTTGAGTCCATGTAAGCGCTGGGTCTTGTCGGAGGAAGAGAGGGAGGCATGCGTGATAGATAAACTTCCTGCTTGGGAGCGTGCTCCACAAGCCCACCTCTATCTTACCCATCCCTTTATGCCATCTCCCCTATCTAAACACTTTGGAAACAATTTCCAAGTAAATTCCCAGCCACAGCTGCTGCCAGAAACAAGCTAAGCATACGGGTAAACAATACTAAGTGCAAATATGTAGCCAGTGGTGTAACCAGAGCCATCAAAAGAGAGTGATGGTGAGAAGACATTCTTGCAGGTAAGATGGCCAGAGAAAGTCATTGAGGTCTGTTACAAACAAAGTCTAATCTTCACCACTATAATAATGAATGCTCCACTAGGAAGTGGAATCTGGAAGACAAAATACTGTATGAAGCAATATACAGTATCTATGCGTCATTGTATTCCTAATTACAGCATCAATCTCCAAAGATGGATTGTTAGGTAATTTAAAATAAGAAGCATATTCCTAAGAATAAATCCTTCAGATAAAAATAAAATATTGCTTAACTGTGTTGTCTCAATTAAGTGCAACTGCCAAACCCAACAGCTGTCAATCAAAGGTCTGGGATGTGCATGCATCTTGTCTCTCCTTTCCTTTATCTGGAAGTCAGACTTCCTCAATAGTGGGAGGTCACAAAAACGCTAGCTATGTGCCATCACCTTCCAGAGGTTCCACCAGCAGGTCAGTTTTGTTTTGCTATGTTGTTTTTCACTTCTGTCAAATGACATAACATCTCAACATTGACAGAGCCAGAGAACAAGATGTTTAAAGGAATGTTAAACATGTTTCCTGCTGTAAAGTACTGTAGCAGGCAGGGGTGGTTCTAATGGCTAATACAGTTGAGCTAATTCTGTGGGAGGTTAGTGATGTCTAATATAAGATGTGATTTTAGTGTCCATATTTGAATTGCAATGTAAGACAAGAGCCATTAAATCACGTGTAAGAATGAGAAGATTAGCAATAAGCAAAATGATTGTATCGTAGGTTTGGTGTAATTATATAATTTAAGTTGGTAATGAACGCACCAACTTTAGGGATTTGTGTTGGCATGGGAGGTGTTCCACAGAGACACACAAATAATTTTGACACTTTCTTAGGTGCTAACAGTTGCATTATAAAGACTGCTGTTAAAGCACGTCTCCCCTATGTGATTACACCTTAGTACCACACTGTCTCGACATATCAAGACACAAATATTTTCTCTCAGCACGCACACAGAATGGGCAGCAAACATTGACCCTACCAACCCCCAAATGTCCAACCCAAAACCAAAATATGGAATAATCTTGCAACCCACAAAATGATCTCCTGACTGATTGGAAGGTCCCGACCCCTACAGAGAGCCACTGGCCTAAAGGACACATGGGAGTGTGGATTATATGCTGCAGGGGTGACAGATGGCTATCCTACCTTCAGGCCGCTCTGCACCAGCTTGTGGATGTCTAGGAAGGCCTCTTTGAGCAGCTCCATCTCGGGGGTGAGGATCCTCACGACCCCCTCCCTCTCCAGGATGAAAACACGCTGGGAGCCGTCCCCGCAATTCACCACAGCCACTGGCTGCCTGAGGCCGCTCAGCACCTCCTGAGCACAGTAGCAGTTATGCTTGTGTTTCCTAGGCAACCAGAAGGAAGCAAAAGGCCAGGGATCAGAGGTGGTATGTGAAATAATTAGGTAATAATCTATGCTAGTGTCGTACAACTGTTTGTCAAACAGGATGACTTGGGAATAACGAAGCAGTTACAGGCTATTTAATTACATTTTAACATCGTTTTGCATTTTGATAGAAGTTCTAGAACAAATGAAATTTGAGGTAGGAATCATTTCAATGAAATCATAATAAGAAAATATTTAGTTTTGCACATACAATCTGATATCACAACAAATCGTCAATGATAGCTGATGTCAGGGAGAAAACTGAAGCAGACTCTCTTTGCTGCCTGTGGCCATGAAGTAATGAACATATAAACAGGTGTGCCCTCTTATTGTGGCGTTTCGGTTTAAATATGGGAGGGTTGGTAGAGAGAAAAGTTTAGTGTTGACTCAAACTGCTCGTCTCCTCATCTACAGCTTAATATAGTCTGCTAGGGGATTGATATTGCTGTGCAACCACACTGACACTCATGAAAATGTTGTTTGTGGCACGCAATGAAACTGAAACGATCATTGTTTCTCATAGACATTAATGGTTTTGAGAAACAGCAGAAGTCAATCGCAACACTGATCTCCTCTGTACACACAAAATGTCTACAAAGGACTAACAATGTCTGGAGGAACAATATGTGTCCTTAAGTGTGGTATGCACAATGATCCAACAATGAGGTTGTTGTTGTAGTGTATATACACTACACAGAATGTATATACACCGTATCTTTATGTTACAGTAAGTAATTGAAGTTATTTTACAGTAAGTAAGGTTGACATTTAGTTCTTCCAGTTTATCACAGTGAATGAGTAACCATTACATGCAGAAATTGAGCAATTTTAGGAAGTTATTGTCGAGGAACTAACAAAAGTTCAATATTGCTTTAGCCTTTAGGAGTTTTTTTTAAATTAGCCATTGCCAATCAGAAATACTTCATTAATCCCCAAAGTGAAATTCTTCACAATTGCTCAGCTTGCATGTCTATACATAAAGAAGAGAAAATAAAATTAAATGAAGTATGCAAGTATACAATTAAAATATAAATATGAATAAAAAATCTATATAAAATATTGTGGATAATTACTACATATAAATAATAAATACTGATTACAGGTCGAATTTACCTTAAATAGATAAATATAAATAAGTCATATGTAAATTTTAAGAGTATTAACAGAAGCAACATAATAAATAGTAGTCGTTTACAATTGATATAGATAAATTCAATTCCAACAACGACATACAATGCAATATGTCTGGTATTGCATTGTCATTGCCATTGCGGTACCGTACACACGCTGCCGGGAATCCTGGCTGCTGAGCCATCACCCCTCCGGGGAAAACAGAGATGAAAGCAACACAGACAAAAGGGCAAAAGCCCCCTGTGATGTGCAGCCTATTGCATACAAGGGCCAAATGACACCATATAAGCATTTGTATTATGTGTCTAAAGCTTTGCCAAAGCTACGGGATCAGAGGAGAGATGACGTAGCATTTTGCATGGTGCCATGTACGAATGAGCCTGCTAGCTAAAATCATATTAGCTTAACTCCGGATTTGTTAAGGTTCGCCTTTCAGGTGAATATTTTCCATTTTTAATCTACGTAGTTTAAGACGCTTTTGCACAAAACATAAAAACAAAGACACCTACAGGAGTGGAAGGCCAATATAAATTACATTACCAAAATAAGATACGATACCCTTAATATTAAAAACATGTTTTGAGATAAATAAAAATGTAAAAGTTAAAAGTTCTCAAAACTGTTTAAATAATCTAGCAACCAGATACATCACCCCAAAACCCCTAGGGGGCGCTCCCAACCCACATTTTGAGAACCGCTGATGTCACAATATAGATTTTTTTTATCAGGCTTTCCAAACCTGCTGATATCTTCTATTTTCTCTTCTCCCAAGTAGTTGGAGTCTTGCCCTCGTGGTAGCTTTCGCTGAAAATCTGGAAAGCACGGACTGTCGTCTCTGCTCCCGTAGTATTGGCAGAACTCATCCACATCAGCTTGGAAAAGCTCTAGCAAACACAACAGAGACAGCCATACACTGTAGACATAACAGAGGACCTTAACGACAGATACTACAATACACAACACAAGCACTTGGTTACTGGCCTCGGATGGCAATGTTACAAGCCTGTTAACCATGAAAATCCCAAACATTTAAAATGGTGTGTGTGTGTGCGTGTGTGCGTACACAAGCATGGAAAAGATGTACAGACAGAGGGAGACATCGTGTGCATGTGTTTGTGTGTGTTGAGGATGCTTGGTTATACTAGATGAGCCAAAGCAAATCCTGGCTACACTGGGTTTAAATGAACAAGTGAAAAGAAGCAGGCCAAAGCAAAGGGATTTAGGCTCATACAGGGCTCCCCCCTACGCTGTGCTTTTGCACACACGCACGCACGCACGCACACCAATAGAAAAAATTCTGATTAATTCTATCATTGTTATTTTGTTTTTGAAGTGCTGTTAGTGTACTGGTCCAGAACCCAGATTTCCTTAACAGAAATGTGTTTGTGTCAGGCTTGCTTTATCACTCAAGAGGGGTTAACTCAGTGTATACTAGCTGCTACTGTTTAATGGTTTGTGCCGACAAATCAAAACCCCCTGTTATACCGTGACAAATAACTGCCAAAGAGATTTATAGGTGTGGCTGTAAAGAAAAAACAGAATAAAATTTCCTGGGAACGCTATATTGTAGACACATTCCATTTGTTTCATTAAAATATTGCATAATAGGGAAAATTGCAGTTATAGGGCAAATAATGACAAATATAGTTCTACTACAATTGTTAACGATGTACCAACCAAGAGGATGCTTAAGAGGTTGTACACAAACAAAATAAAAAGTGATAAACTGCCTTGAATGTAGCCTATTATATTACTGTTTCATATGGAATGGTCAGAACCTTTTGGATGTTGTTGTGTTATTGAACAACATGTGGGTGCAGCATGCCGAGACACTATAATAAATCAATCAACCTGTTAAACAACTCACACGATTCTAAACGCATCATCACATTTTAAAGTAAAAGAAGATGCATCTCTTTCAAAAACCTAAACAACAAAATTATGTTCCCAAATGTTGACTGATTGTATTCTTTAGTTGGTGGAATTTGAGGCAAAAAAAAAAAGAATCATCCCACAATCTTCATGCTGTTGATCTACATTTATTTTCTTTGGGCCTGCATGTTTAACTGAAATGCTGCGATGTCATAGCATAAAGTGATGAAAACACGGCAACCCCCCTCGCTCCGTGGAATCACAAGGTTCAGGAAATAGACATGCAGCTCTTGCATTGTGCCTCTCGGCCGAGGGCAATGCTGTAAGCGCTGGCTCCGAGAGGCCCTGGACGACCTAAAAAACAACCATGGCAATATTGTTTTCCTTGTAAACCCTCAGACAGAGGAGAAGAGCAAATATACCAGTGATAAAAACACAAACAGGTCTCTGCCTCCTCCTGCTTTCATGTCACCCACCCACACACGCACACACACATACGACCACAGGCGTTGACCGCACCACATAATGGAGGTGATAGGATATCCCCTCAAACATCTAAACACAACACGGAGATCAAACACACACAGAGGACTCCCAGGCAATACCACCCAGCTACTTGTGCCTACAGTTATCTTAGCCATGCTGTTTGGGGACTTCAGGTGCGAGGGGAGGGGTCAAGGGAGCGGCAAGAGCAACACAGGAGAATAAAGGCAAGGAGGGAGCCCATCTTTATGGGTAAATAAGAGGTCGTTCCATGCTAATGATGGCCTGCATTGCGGTTTCATGGGAGCACAGGGGTGTCAAAGGTCGCTGTAAGCGGCTACTGTTTCACATTAATGCCTTTGGTCTGGTGCTAGGATGGATGCGTAAACTGATATCGTGTTACACCTCGTGCCACATAAGTACAAGTGTAATGTCTATAAAGCTGGCCTTAATCCAGTGGAGGTGATGGAGGAGGTACCATCAATTACTGTATTCAGAGGAATGTGCAGTTTGGACAGTATATATCATCCGCAAAAGCACGTGACAGAGCTTCAACCAGAGAGAGAGAGAGAGAGAGAGAGAATTGTGTCCATATCCCCGGCTCCCTCAGCGCTAAAGCTATACTTCCATCTGGTTATCTTCCAAGGCAACCTGGGTGGCCCACCCAAAGTACTTGACATCTTGATGCACTTCAGCAGTTCTACATACACACAACCTTAGTAGAAAAATAAATGTGTCATTCGTCACCACATATGCTGATCTGGGGAGGCCTGGATCGCAGAAAAGACGATGGCAAGAGGAGCGGGGGGGGCGGGGGGCGGGGGGAGGAGGGAGATACGTCTTCGTTTTGTCTCTGGATTCTTTGGGTTTAGCTCTCTGAGTCCCGCATGTCTGCCAGCTCACTAGGAAGTAACTTAACTCCAGACAGCGCTCTGTCTTCTCTCTCATAGCGTCAGCTCCCATTCGACTTAGAGCAACCATGCGGGATATGGCAGCGGTCTACCGCGCTACACAGCAATTAGATGCAGACTCGCCGCGGGATGGGGTGGACTCTGGTGGAATGCATGCGTTAGGATATGTGACTTGAGGGAGTACCGTGCCATGTGGGTGGGTTGCAGGCGAGTGCGCTTGAAACTGCTCCCATGTTGTGCTAATCTTATCACATCCAATCAGCTCGTGGCGGCGACAGAGATAGGAAAAAAGACTTGGCAGGGGGAGAAAACACAGTCAAAACCGTTTGATCACTTTTGGAATGCGCTCTCTCAGAGCAGTGGTACCTAACAACCTATCAAAGGGAACACTTCTGAGGGCATATGCTTTCAGGAGGCAACAAGACTCCTATCATTTACCAGTACCATCATATCCACAAGGGAAGCTCCTCCCTTAAGGCCACAGTATACGTAAATGAATACGAGTTCGGTGCGCACGTATGCAGGTGTCCGGCTGTAGTGTGCACTGTCCCACGTTTCCGCACCAAACCCAATGTCATACATACACCCTTCCCATACACCCTCACGTGCAATTGGTCAACAATGGCACTTTTTACAGTACATGCGTTCTTGAAGTGTCCTTTGTTTGAGGTGTGTGTGCATGCATGTCCCTACGCTGAAGCAAACGCATCAGCGTCAAGATCAGAAAGTACACATTTCTCCACGTTATGCCAATGAATCCTCTTCTTCCTTCTTAACTTGCGGTTCCGTCTTCGTTATGGACCGGCTTGCAGCGCCATAGCGGACAGTATGTGACAGTATGGCCTCTATTCTCTGACTACATGAGGCAAAGCGACGGCGTGGGGATGACCAGGGAACCAACAAAGCAATGCTTCAATTACTTTTATATAAACATTCACCTCATGGAAAACAAACTCCTGAGACAGGAAACAACAGCTTTGAAACGACAGCTCGCGGCTGAGGGGCGTTTTGTACGGCGTGTAGCGGGCGAGGTGAGGTGACACGGCGAGCTGTCAGGGCAGTCATATCTAGACCACAGCTACTTTGCTTACACATCATCATAATCATTCTTTTCTTGTTCGTTCTCTCACTGGTAAGAGTGACCCAGGTGGCTGTATAGGACGCACAGTTTTCACATACAGATTTCATTTAAATACTTTGTATTTCTTTTAGGGGATGTGAAATGGGACAAGGATTGTAATTGCAAAGTTTTATGCTTTTCATTTATTTTTGGACTGTAATTGAATGCTTGACATTGTGTATGTGGACGTTTTAAGCTGCCCTCTTAGCCAGGTCGCTCTTGTAAAAGAGATTTTAATCTCAATGAGTCTTTTACCTGGTTAAATAAAGGTGTATGGTATACAGATACTGGCACATCTTTGTCATAGCCCCCGAAATTCAAATATTCATAATCCATACTTGAGGACATTTTTGTAAGGTTTGTGGCTTTACCAAATCACAGAGCTTGCAGAACAATATTTCTACAGTTGGTTCCACAAAACAGCTGTGAGAGTATAGTGGGGTGAACATCTTGAAGGACACGACAAACACTGCTAGCTCTGTGGCACACAGCGTGCAGACTAATTAGCCAACTCAGGCAGTGTGGCTAGACGTTTTTCACCAGCACGTTGGATGACGGCGAGCTCAGTGCTCAACAATGAATGGAGGTAAGGTCAGATGAGGTAAGAGCTGTATAAATAAATATTCACAGGGCAGACTCCTCCTGATGCACCACTTCCCACTTACATCCAAAAGTCTGCCTGTTTTACATGTGCAAGCTATTCTCCACGAGGAACAAAAGCTGGCTGTGGATTCATTAGCTCTTTGTGCCATACGTGACCCCACATACAGGCCATGATAAAGGTGAAATTACCTGGTATGTGTCCCCTGCACGTGTAGTAGAAAACGCGGCAGAAGTCCTGGCACAGCCGTGGCAGGTCGGGCTCTCTGTGTGACATCTTCTCTGTGTCCTGGGTGTGGAACAAAACCTGGGCGTTGGGCGAGCAGCGGGAACACTTGATCTCCTCCAGGAGACGTCCACATTCTGTGTTATTGGTGGAGAAAATCTGGAGACCACACATGCAACCATGCCTGATTATACGGTAACAAATAGCCAAGTGTTAACCTCTGCATTGTGCGTCATTTGATGGAGGGCACATGAGGAGTCAGGTGCTGGGTGAAGCTTGGCCATGTTACCATAATGATTACATTGATATTTACAACATTTAGCAGATATTACTCAATTACTCAATAGCTGACAATGTGACAAGCAAACAATATTATGTTAGAATAATGACAGCAGCATTTCATCAGGGTGAATTTAGCTACAATACAGTATACCTATGAAGTATTAACATATCAATAAATAAATGCGTGATTCGTTTAGTTTTACATTGGAGAGAATTCTTCGCTGTTTCCAATGTTATAGTATACTTCTTAATCTATTAAGAATTTGATAGTTTTACACTTTACACTTTATTTTGGGGTAATCTCAAATGTGATATATAATCCAACAAATAGAAATATTAGTTTCACATTTGAATGCCCTTCCCTCTATTTTGCCTTTTGTTTATGCAGTAAACTCAAATTACAATTGCCATGTCCAATAGATTTGAGGGCAGGGACTAAATGTAGACAAATGAAGGGTGTCAACCCTTATTTAAGGGCATTAACAAAAAGTAAATAAAGGATTAATCCCAAGAAATTAGCGGATTATTTACATAACAAATTAGCTGCAATAAACCACAATGTAATCTGCCCTGGGTCCAGACTGTTGTTGCTTGGGCTGCCAGACAAGGCTGGTAGTTCTTTGCTCCGTGTGAGGTCCATGTGTAAACACCCACTTAGAGATAGACAGGCACATCATTCCTACTCTGGTATCAACAAATTAGCAGTCTGTCGAAGTCAATTAGACTAGCAGACCCAAATCAGATATTTGGATGCCTTACTCTCTTACTGGGAACTAAACTAAACTGTGAAAAAAGGTTCCTCACAGTACCATATTCTGTGCAACAGGTGAAAATAAAAACAGATACAGGGAGACAAAAATGCATGAAAGAAATATTATCTTTATCTGAAATGGTTGGTTCAATCGAAAAACATGTTCGTGGCCTATTTTCTCATGTAATTGTTGACACTGAGTAAAGCCTGTGTCCACTTCTTATACTGGTATATTCCTCTTGCCACAAAACTCATGTCATGTAGTGCTGTAGGCATGCCTGTCCTGCGCTGCACTCTTGCTCTAAATTGCCCATTGATTCCGTGTGCCATTGCCTGGCACACGGTCCTTGTAGAGTAGCATTTGTGTGCTCTCAACCATGCCCTGTGCCCATATGTTGCTGGGATGGGCTCCAAATATGCCATCATCCAATCTAGAACAAGCAGACCTTTTGTTTGTGGTGCTTTTTAGAATTACACTGTCGTTCCTCCACAACAGAACTAAAATATCACCTCAATTCAATAATAGGCCTACACCTTTTACTATATGTGGACATATAGGCAACTAAATAATGTATTGTGGGCCAGGCAGTGTGCACACACAATATACAACCTAGATATAGATTTTAAAACAAAATAAAAAATAAAAACACAATGCTACACCTAATCACCCTATCAGATTTAATTAAATTGAAAACATGGTCTAAACAGAGGTAACATGTGAGAGAGGGGAATAGAGAGAGAGACAGAGAGAGAGAGAGAGAGAGAGAGAGAGAGAGAGAGAGAGAGCGAGAGAGAGAGAGAGAGAGAGAGAGAGAGAGAGA
>JAODTR010000001.1:1856438-1871114 GCA_025399935.1 Amblyopsis rosae | reverse complement strand
AGAGAGAGAGAGAGAGAGAGAGAGAGAGAGAGAGAGAGAGAGAGAGAGAGAGAGAGAGAGAGAGAGAGAGAGTGAGCACGGTGTGAAAGCTGATGTTGTAAGCCTGTAGTAAGACTTTTAACAAAATAATCTTCCCCTGGGAATAGGCATAAGGTGGTTGGCAGGGGGTAATAATGAAGGATACACACTCTTTCTAATGCATTAACACTTGGACAGAGCTGATGGTTGGGGGAGAGTGATGTTCTCCAGCTTCTCCCATTAGTGAAAATAACAAACACAATGGTGTTGTTGTTATTCTTTCCCTAGAAGCAAAAGGGGCTCCGTGTGTGGGCAGTGTAGTGGGGAGGAGAAGTCGAGCATGCTCCATTCAGATTTCTCCTCTTATTTGCATGACTTGAGCAAATTAAATGATGCAATATGGCTTTTTGTCGTAACACAAAGTGAGATACCACCCAGCCACTGAATGATTGGAAAAGTGGTTTACATGAGAATAGCCCGGTTAGGTTCCAAGACATTATAACTTGAACGTCGCGAACTATTTCAACGCCGTGGCTTTAGTTAGCCACGGTCAAAACATTTATGCCACCACACTATTTTAGACGATTATTTTAAACCGGAGATTATTCTCTCACCGCATTACCACAAGTAGCAAGTGTCGTTCTGAAACTTTGTTTGTGAAACTGTTTCTTTTTCTTTTCAATTATTAATCTTGTTTTATAACAACTGTTCCTTAATGAAAACAATTATCCTATAAGTGCATGATCAAGAACATAAAGTATCCAACCCACACGGTGTATGCACTCTGACTGCAGCATAGTGGGATAGTAGGAGTGAAAACCCAGACCAATAACCATGGTAACATTGCAATATTGCACACGCTGGCAGCACAACATTGGAGATGACACGGCGTCGCGCACCAGACTTGAAGCAAGCGAAACGAACATTCCAGAAACGCACAGTGTCCATTGCCATTTGTTTACACCCAAGTAGTCTGACCAATCCTTGACTATTTGACTTATAATACAAGTCCATAGATATATATTGGAGAAAAAAAACAAGATCTTCAGAGTCAATCTCTCGATAATGAATTAGCGCAATAAAGGCAAACGCAGCTGTTGCAATTCAAAACGTCAATAATAGTATGCCGGGTCGTAATTCCCTGACTTTTGCGGTGATGCACACAATTAGACTACCACATTTCCCAATATGGAAGAATTTTACGTGTTGAACTTACCCGTGCGTTCCGTCGATGGACGATCTGGTAGGCAGCTCGCCTGGTGGGGCAGCAGGACACACGAGGATACAACCTGTGGCAAACTTCTCCGCTGCTGCTGTCCACTGACAGTTTTCTCTCCCTTTTCTTCAGCCGTTTGGGCATGCTTCCATCGTAACATCTCCTTCTTCTTGGGCTTAGTTCCCCCTTCTCCCCGAATTTTGCATCTCCACATTCCCACACGTTGACTGCGATGGCCAAAAGGAGCATAAATTGCAAATGATTCATGGTTAAAAAAAAAAAAAAAAAAAAAAAAAAAAAAAGAGAAAAAAAGAAGAAAAAAGAAAAATTGGAAGAAAAAAGGTAGGCTGATAGAAAAATGACAAAAAGTACCACAATACTAATATATAGCTTATTATAAAGTAAAAATAAAAACAGTGTGCTAACTCGCAATGAAAGTACTGTTATTTCATGTAATGTAATTTAATTCATTTAATGTAGCTTATATAGTTCCACCAGTTTTATAGTCTACCTGGCTATAACGCAAAATGCAAAATGATGCAGCTGTGCTGTGTGCTATATTCACTATATAACGTAATTAAAGACGGCTTAACGTCAGTTTCTTTCTAGTAAGAAAGTTCTATAAAATAAATTAATTGAAGTTCTGGTTCTATGATACAACACAGAAATAACACCACAACACAATATTCCTGTGAACAAAACAAAAGATGCAGAGTTTTGTCGTTCCTTCAAATATTAATTCCGTTTCGGCACAGTGGTTTGTGCATGGGGTCAAAAAATGAGAATAAAGTTCTCTCTCACTATGTCCTCAAAGCGCTCACATGTTTTTCCGTGGTCTTACCTCCTTCTTTTTAACCAGCGCGCGAGAAGAGGGGCGAGCATGGTGACGTATGATTTCGCGAGTACGCGCATGTGACCAGTCCCGTACACATCGACGGACACACGCACATACCTGTCAGAGCAGGGAAAGGTGTCGTCACTCTTAGAATTTAGCCTACAGTAACAGGTTGGTAATTACACTGACGCACGCAGCGCCAAACCTACTGAATAGCCTATAAAAACTGTAAACAATACCCCATTATTGTCGCTAAATGGCTGTTGCAAAAATGATGAGATGACTAAATAAATTCCCAACACACTATCTCTTCCATAGATATTTAAACTGTTAAATAATGTATTTATATTTATCCTAAGCACGATATCAATTAGCCTATACCAGAAAAAAAATAGCTAATCAAACAAATAAAAAATGCCAACCAAACCATGCACAGGCTCTGTTGTCCTTATGTTAAGGTATTATAATTTGGCTTCCTGATAATTACACCAACTGTGGAACAAATACTCTTTCATTCCCCACTCTACATGATAGCAATCCCAACTGGAATGTCCAGCCATAGCAATTAGGAAAGAAACAACAGCCTGTTTTGGACACACAGAGGATCTGCAACCAGTTACATTAGGTGCACCTGTTGTTGCTTGGGGGTCTTCTGCACTCACTAGAGACCCCAGCCGGGTTTATCTGCAGGAATCTGGAGCGGGTGGAATCCAAGAGGGGTTAGTTTGATTGTGGGCAATTATGGAAATGACCGTGTGTGCTGTGAAGCCATGACAGGCGTTGCCAGTTTAGAGCCCCTCCCCCCTACATTCTTTACATTACCCAAATGGAGGCGTTTCAAGGCCAAGTATAGCCAAACTGTAAGTACAGCACTGTATCACGGCAAAGAGCACAGCTCCACAGGCAGTCAGGCACTACTTCTCTCCAAACAGCAGAGGCAACATGGCTATGATGGTGAGCAGTGTGAGAACATGTGGAGTGCAGCTGTGGAGAGACGAGGTCCGAGGACATCTGCTGGGTGAGATAGGCCGTTAGAGGAAATCACAGTTCCACAGGCTTCAGCTCCAAGTTAACGTTGTAGCTAAGAGGAGCAGGCTCATTCACACACACACACACACACACACACACACACACACACACACACACACACACACACACTGGCATGCAGATACACAGTAAAATGAAATAGCTTCTAATGAATGTCCCTTACATTCCAGTGCTCATGCTGTCTTTCAACATAACTAACGCATCATGTCATTTTGACTTTGTATATTAGTTGATATACATACATTCCTACATACAGTATATTGTACAGTGTTTGGAAGCATAATTTGAACATTATTTTAGATTTATTTAGATTATGGTGTTAAGCGCACTCTGCTGTTGTCCCTTGTGGTAGAAGCTTTTGTTACACAAACATTTTGGTTTCATTCCCCTCCCGCACCTGAGTGATGAGTGGCTTTCATTCCACGCTACCCCCCCCCCCGCCCGCCCATCTCCACCCTCAGAGAGCTTACAATCGCCAGTGCCCAGTTATGTTTCAGAGTTTCAGAACATGAACAGTAAACCAGGGCTGAAACATTGCAGGTTTTGGGGGCACTACATCCGAACAAGGAGGTTACTTCAACTGTCACATTAAGTGCTTGAAATCAAATATTTCATATACATTTAGTACAAGATAGTATACATACAATTGTACATAGATGCCAACTGCTGCAATTGCTGCAGTGTCAGAGGACACTGAATATGACGCTATCCTAGTGAGTTATATTGCGGCCTGTGTGTGACCACACAAGGATCAACAACATGAGTCTTGAGCTCTCGTTGCCACCTCTGCTGTTTTCGCTAAATAAGGGAAAAGTCCAAAGTGAACTCTCCTTCCTTGTTATTTATTCTGCATCGGTGTAGCGTGTTTTGCTTATTAAGATCCTAATCAGGAGCACAAGCTGATGACAGCAGCACATTTGCATGTCCAACTTTTCCATATCTGACGCACTAGCTCACACCTCGCAGTTCATAACTCCTTCTGAAGCTGTCAGTGACTGTTGTCGATGGTGGCCAGCACTTAGCTGTGGCTCTAAAAGGGCTCATTTGTGGCACTGCAAGAAAAGCAGAATTCCAGAGTTTGCTTGTAGAGTTAATACACAACATGAAAACAAAGGGGCCTACAGGAACAACAAACAATAGCTGTATGCTATAGAATTTATCTCTAGAGATGTTGCCATTTTTCCAGTAATAATCAGATATGGATGGACTTGGATAGTAAAATACCTATGGAGATATGCTTCTGAGAAACCAGTTTATACCATAATTGGGTTGTTTTTGTTTTACCTGAAACACTGTCCTATACTGGGGTTGAACATGACAACCTTATTTACAGTACATTTGAATAGTGGCCAATGCAGAAGAGCAACAGGAGCCTGGTTTTCACACCATATTAAACTGATAATATTACTAATGGTAATGTAAATCATATTTAGTGACTCCCATGAGTCGTTGCATAATGTGTAAACGTTGAGTGTGGTTGGGATTCACTATAAAGTGGCAAGCGAGCAGAAAAGTTGATGGCTTCTGAAATTAGAACAACTGCCTCTCTTCCATAGAATTGCACGGAATTTGAGATTGCTTAAAAGCGTAATATGCTAGGTACGGTCTACCACAGAGCGTGTTATGCATCCCAGTTCTTCCCTTATAACCCCCCCACACACACACACACACACACACACACACACACACACACACACACACCACCACCACCTCTTCCCGACCGACACTGTGCACGAGTCATATCGGCATAACTTTCTATATCCTGAAGCTCACTGCAAAGCATTAGCGTCAGCCGTGCTCAACCCCCCGGGGGAACATCTCTTTCATCCTGCACCTTCCACGCACGGTGGTGTCGTGAGGTCCTCGCCTGCAGCGGAAGGTTACAGATCCCACAGAGCTGGGAAAGTGTTCACAATGTCATTAATATTCCTGACAACAGCTTAATGAGCCCCTGCCATCTGTTTATTGAAGCTGCAGGGGAGAATAGATAGCGAAGGAGAAAAACAACCACACACACACACACACACACACACACACACACGCACAAAAGAAAATCAGATCCAGTAGCAATTTCCAGCTGTGTATGCTGGCGCGCAGGTGTGGGCGCGCATGTGTGTCTGTGTGTGTGTGTGCGTGTGGCGCGCGCCTTATTTCCACTTAAGTAAACGTAAACACATAAGGACATTTTAAGTGTAGTGACTTACTCAGCGTCATCTCCACTGACTCAGTGGCTGTGTCTGGGCTGCATGCCTCTAAATCACTGACTTCAACCATCATACCAAAGCATGTCACCCTTCAGCTCTCTGCTGCTCTCCATACCACCCCAGAGTATCCGCAGGCTCAAGTGTACGCACCACATGAGCAACTGAAGCCACCCAGAGATGCCTTGCCCTTGTCGAGAGGATGAATGTCCCCTGCAAGCCTCCGTTGAGCACATCAAAACACATGTATGTAATTTCCCTGTACAATGCCATCTTAAGGTAAATATATGAAGAGCAGAGCAAGAGAGTGTTCGAAAGCACTGAGTGTCCTTGTTGAAACCTGTCCTAATTAAGGAGATCCTCAAATGTTTATCAGCGCTGCTTAGAACATACAGTTCAAGGCTATTTCAGATACAACAGAACCAATTATACAGTGTACATCCTTTTTCCTTTTTTCTTGCCTGAACCAAAAATGCTGGTGTGAAAACTGACTGTTGGCTGTTGATGCAAGACAAGATTCTATCAAATGCACATAGCATACACACACTTAAGGTATATCGTACATGTATAGTATGCTTCTGTCCATTCACAATGCAAAAGCTGATGAAAACAAGAAAAGCTCCTGAGAGGCATATTATTTAACGCATCAGCAGAGGATTCACTGCATTACAAGGGTAATTCACACATCCAGGAGTGTCCCTTTACTCAGTTTGCAGACCTATGAGAGCATCCATTCTTCATCTCGCTCCACCTCACCCTGAGTAAGCGTGTTATTGCTTTATTTCCACTTTTCTATCCCAGGAAGACAAACAAACAACCGCAGCTTGGTCATGCTATCACTTCTTCACATCGTTCTGCCATTTAAATTTTGGCTTTATAGTTTCTTTTGCTGTAATCTACAGTCCGTTCTCAGTACCGTCAGAGCAGCCTCTAGGCTACTACGGGGTTAATCTGCAGATGGATGTCTTTTCGCGGTCCAGTTGTTTGTAAATGTTTCCAGTAGGGGTTAAACAGACCCCAAAGTAGTACCATGTTAGGCACCACACATATGTGTGCAAATTGCAGATTCATTACAGCTTAGAATCACCGCACTGAAAATGAATTAGTGGGGGGAGTGGTGAGCACGATCTGGTGTGGGCAGCTGTGATGGTGGTCCTCGCCTGTCGATGCGCCCGGTCTTCCGTACCCATACCATGCTCAGCCCATCTGGCCCTGCTTGGGCAAACCCAGATCTCCTCCATCAGATACTGTAGGCTGGCGCTATAGAGATTCTCACATGTTATAGCAGAGAAGATGGCTGTGTGTGTGTGCGTGTGCGTGTGTGTGTGTGTGTGTGTGTGTGTGTGTGTGTGTGCTTGTGTGTGTGTTTGTGGATGTGTGTGTGTGTGTGTGTGTGTGTGTGTGTTTGTGTATGTGTGTGTGCGTGTATGTGTGTGTGTGTTTCTCATTAACAACTTACTTTAATGTAGTTTCTGTTTACTAGTCTTGTTGGGTTTAATTTTATTTTACCGTAAGATGATTGTAAGGCTAATAGCTATGCTAGCAAACCATAACACCTTTATATTAAATATAAAAGGGCTAGCATTGCACCGCAGGGTAGAAGAAGGTGATATTATTCTACATAACAACATTTGAATGTACTGTAGATGGCTCAGGCAGTGATAAAGCTGTTGTTGCTTAAGCATTAAGCACTGTCACTAGCACTCTAAGCAAGTTGTACCATTTTATGAACCATGCCAGCCAAGTTTATGCTCCAAATTCCTGTTGCCTTGGCAAATATGGAAAGCATCAATTCTCAGTTAATAATCTAAACATTGACATCTAATCTAAGGAGGCCTGCCTGAAGTGTTGCTTTACCTCCATGTGTTATTAAACGTTTACCATTCAAACAAAAGCCTGGTAGACACACCACAGATTAATCATTTACGCGCTTATTTAGATTTGGTAAATGGAAAGTTTTTTTTTTCCTATTATTTGGAAATGATTGCGCTCAAGGTGGTCCTCAGCATGAGGCTGAATGGGCAGATTGGTTTGATAGCACAGCGCAGTGCAACTTCACTCTAAAATGGACGTTATTTGGCATTCCCAGGGCTTGTGGTCGATTGTGAAATTCAGGTTTACACAGACTTTGCACCGGGGTTGTTTTACAACGGAAAAGAGAAGAGGTGGAATGGCGTTGAGCACTCCGGAGAAGGCAGTTAGGTGTGGTGGGGATTTAGTTCAGGACTCTTTCCCTTTCATCCCCCACATACAAAGGTCAATGTTTGGGAACCCACTGTGTTTTATTGTCCCAGGCCAAAATGAAAACTTCCCTTTTGTCTCGGATCTAATTACCAAGAATCTGTCTTTTTTTCTTTTTTTTTTATATTTACCAGCCTCCCATGGATGTTATTGTTATAATCTTTTCACCAAGCATGGTCGACCAGTTGATACAGTATACATTTTCATATTGCCTCCCTAAATGTAAATTAAACTGCGATCTCCTTTGTGTTTTTGGTTCACACTAAGCCAAGAAAATCAATTTGTTGGTGGCTTTGATGCAACATCTTAAAAACTGTGTTAAGTGCAGGATTCCATCACCAGAATGACAGCAGACATATACATTATTTATGCCTTGTCATTCCCGTTATTCTATATTTACTATGCACGTTGTCATCTTCAATGGTTACAAAGTTTTTCCAATTGGCCATGCACATGTGTGCACTGGTCAGATAAGCCTTTGCTCTCTCTGGCCATAAGCTTTCATTAGTTCCCGGGTAAGGGTTGTGTCAGAATGTGGTCTCCGTGTTGGCCTCGGCAAGCTTGAATCAGCGCTACTGAGCTGTCAAGCGGCAGGCCCCGGGCCTTTTCTCAGCACGATCCATCTCAGAAGAGTGGGGTCAGTGCCCCGTGTGCCACTCCACGTCTTTGCTTCTCATTCCTCAGACCCTGTGTCATGGAGACAAGTGGGCTGACGGGCTGCCTCCCAGCGCCGAAATCAACGCATGTCCTCCACACGCGCACACACACACGCACACACACGCATACTGTACAGACAGGACATACAAACAAGAACGTGTAAGCAGATGCAGATCCACCATGGCTATTAAAAACACATTCAGTGGTTCATTATCTTCTTTGTCCTCTCCCCTCGCTGCTGTGTAAAGCAGTCAACAAATTAAGTGAAGCCAATTACCATATAAGCAGGGGCTGCATTTTTCTTTTCTTTCTTGTGGGAAAGCTCATTTTGTAAATATTGTAGGGAACAAAGGATAAATCAGAACAGGACAAACCAAAAAGTTTATCTTTAGCTAATTGCAAAGATACAGAATGGACGTTTCTGGTTGTGGTCTCCACTGGGCTTCTGCATTCCAGATGCTGATAGCACATTTGGACCACCAATGAGTAATATGGGCTTGTACAAAGTTAAGGTACAGAGTATCCGTCTGCAATCCATCCATCTTGTGTCTGTGCCAAGTCAGGTATTTTATTTAATATGAAAAGGCAGGACACAGAAGGCTGTATTAAATTCATATACAGTAAAAACAACCAGGTAAAGTCAGCGATTGTAAGCGAATATGCAGTTTGTCAAATTCAGTGAATATTGTGTGCATGCTGAATACACAATCTGGTGTTTCTACACAAGCCTGGCTCTGTAAATAGGAACACAAACAAAGTGGTGCAGATAGCACCACACAATTAGCCTAGCGAGACTATCCTGACCTCGCAAGTCTGGAGATCTTGGAAATGGAGTTGGTTCAGGCCGGTATACCTAGTGTGTGGCCGATAACGTCGTAGTTTAGCTACGGACGTGGTTTAGGTGTGGCGTAGGCGACCTGGAAACAACTCAAGTAGAAAATGCCTAAAGATACAGTAATACAATATAGCATTGGTTTTATTAGAAGAGCAAAGGCTTTTCTCATTGGAAAATAGGTTTCCACTCTTCTCCAGACTTTTCTGCTGCAAGAGTAGATAACAACAGACTGCTGGTTCACAGGTTCTTCCAATCACATTTTTTTGAAAGCGCCTGCCCTCTTCAATCTGTTTCAATGGACGGCTCCCCAGATGAATGTGTAGATATCTAGTCTTGTCAGGTTACCACACTATAGCGTTTGTAATGCCAATGTGTGGGCGGCGCTTCAGCACTCTACTGTATGTCATTTAAGGAAGGAGGTGGTTTTCTTTATTGATTCAATTTCTCCAGAATGACTGACTTTAAAGATGGCTACCTCACATTAATTTTTTAATGTTTATGGACCTCGTTTCAATAAGAAATGTGCAAATATTGCATTAGTAGAAATGTTGCCGAATGGTGACATACAGTAAGTACTGATCAGGCACTTGACATTGAGGCTCTGAATAGTATGCGGTAATTTGCTAAAAAAGCTTGGGGTCTTTTTTCTGTTCCCCACGTCAGTACAATGGCGGTAACTGACAATATTGCAAATCTGTACTATAGGCAAGGAATCAATAAAGCCTAAAAAAAAGCTTAAAATAAAGTTTGAAGCTGTTAAGATTTTACAAGGCATGTGGTGTGTTTTTTTATTAAGAGGATTAATGAACCAAGCTTTTAATATTCTTGTGGTGTACCCGGCCCACCAAAAGAGCTGTGTGAAGTTTGGTATTCACTTGAAAGCTGACCTAACTCGACAATGTAGGACACATTTGCCAACAAATGAGAGGAGAGGTTGTCCATAAATAATTTGTGCGACATAGTGCAACATTCAGATACATTTCAACACTTGTGCTTCCTTGGAAAAGTGCATTTTCTTCATGGGTATTTCACAACTTGGGGCTTGCATGCATTTTTGAGGAAAATATCATCACGTACACATACTCCAAATATTTGTATGGTCGGACAGTGTGGACGGTGTCATGATGCAAGACATAAAATAAGAAAGAAGTAAATGTTTGGTGGGTCACACATTGGTCCATGTTGAGAATTATCATTAGCATCTACTGTATAGAGAGTCACATTTCAGCAGATAGGTAGCAAGAGCACACATTTTGTGTTTGCTTCCGGTGGAATTTATAATATTTATATTTTATATGTTTGCTTGCTGCTTAGTGTATCACAGTTTGACTTGGTAGTATCATAATGTAAGTTTGCTGTTGCACACAAGTGTTGACTTGGAATCACTATAAGTACAGTATAAATAATATATGACACCTTATGAATGCCTTTACACATAAAAGAGACAGTGAAGTATACAGACTGTGCACAACGCTAATTGTTTAGCTGGTTGTTTGGACTGGCTGCACGTCACAATATTGGAGTCCTGGCTAAATATTTATTGGGGGTATTTAGAAGGCATGCTTTGCTGAGCCTGTGTGTCTGGCTCAGAGTCCAGTGGAGAAGGGGGGGGGGGTTGCTGGGGGTTGGATGGTGAAGTCATCCCTAACTGCCCGATGTCGTCGTTTTGAGTGCCAACGGTGTGACATTCACTCGTGACCCTTTTACCATTTAGGGGGTCATGGACAGATAGCAGTGTTATTGACCCAGAGGCCAAGTGTGGCATGTTTGGGGTCTGCAGAATATATCCCAAGCCTTAACCTATACAACAGAACCAATTATAGCTGCGAAAGGCCAAACAATACAATCCATCAGTCAGGTTCTTGGGTAAACAGGAATGGGCGGTCTGTGTCAGGGTGTAAACTCCCAATGCCAGGGAAGCCAAGGGTCAATGAAGCTGTTTGATTGTCTAATTGGGATTTGGACTGTGCTAGTGCGTGTGTGTGTGTGTGTGTGTGTGTGTGTGTGTGTGCGTGTGTGTGTGTGTCTTGTTTGTGTGTCTGCCTGTCTGTGTGTATTTATGCGTGCGTCTGAGAGCAACTGAGTTAAGTGTACCTGAGAGCAGAAGAGAGAGAGAGAGAGAGAGAGAGAGAAAGAGAGAGAGTCTGCATCGCTGCTCAATGACG
Organism: Amblyopsis rosae; assembly: GCA_025399935.1. Classification (NCBI taxonomy): domain Eukaryota; kingdom Metazoa; phylum Chordata; class Actinopteri; order Percopsiformes; family Amblyopsidae; genus Amblyopsis; species Amblyopsis rosae. Next base: position 1,859,899 of record JAODTR010000001.1, on the reverse strand, counting down.
GCTACACGGCTGCAAGCCCGACGCCTAATGAATGTGTGTTTGTTCTTCGGACCCCACACACCTCTGTTTATTTGAACATGGGATAGTGTTCCTGAGCTGTTTTATCCCTCCTGTAGTTTCCCACCTTAACACGTGCACCGCAGAGACGCAGGGTGTTCGCACACAGGGAACCGTGTTAAAGATGAGAAAAACGTCAGTTACCCTAACCGGAGTGTTATGCTAACTAGCTCGGCCTTATCTGCGGGAGTTTATAAAAAACATGCGTTAATGAGGATGCTACACTAGCTGCTCTTCGTGTCTGTTTTTTGCTTGGGTCGTAATCTGAACAGCTGTCTGCTTGGCGCCGCCGTAGAGGTCTGCCGGAAGATGGTGCCGTCAGTTTGATGTCAACATGGTGACGCGGGTCAAGGACAGCAGCAGTAGTGGTCACTGCACAGTGGCTAAGAGCCCAGCTAGACCACCAAGGAGTAGGCCTTCACTTCGTTTCTCAGCCATCAATCACACTCTCTCTCTCTCTCTCACACACACACACACTCTCCATCACACTCACACTCACGCATGCGCACACTTAATGCACATGCTTTCGGTTTGTAACAGATCTCATCCTCAGCCAGACGTCCTACAGTTTCAGTGAAAAGACATTTCTTAAACAGGAAGGCAGTCAATTTTTCTTATTAATCATGGAGTTAAGCAGGGCTGTGTTGTGGTGAGAATACATTTAAGATTTAAGGTTGTTTTTACACCTGTTTTAACAAAAGGTAAAAACAGGTGGCAGTCCGGAAATGGTCAACCAATCATAATAGAGCACATCCTGTACCTCCTAATAGAGGGAGGTAGATTAAGGGGCTCTTATCACTATGAATAGATAAGAAATCCCATAAAGTAAGCTCAGAAAGCTGTTCTGCACAGCTGGTTGTGTTATATATAAACAAACATATTCACACATTCAAACATAGAGAGTGAGCTGGGGATGCTATTGTATAACACAAGAAGCAAGTGCTACAAAAATACAAATAAAGTACCTTTACAATAGATATAAAAAAGCCTAAGTAATTTATAAAACAAATGTAATTTTGTAAAAGTGATTTTGACCCATATCTTTCTCAGCCCAGGAGAATGAACAAGTGAATGAGCATCTCACAGTTTCAAAGCAATAAATTGTATTGTTCATAATATGGTAATTCATTGTTGATGTGTCATTCAGCAATGTCAAAGGTTCCAGTGCTATGCTAGTTGTTTTTGGACTTTGTGGCTTAGCTATACTGTACAATAACATCTGATCAGTATTGCTCTCAAAAGTAGTGTATGCTCTTTATCACCCTTCTTTTCAAGCACTCTTTGATGTTCACACTTTCAACAAGATAGTTTACTACTATTTTACAATCCCATGCAGCGAGGATAGTTATATTCTACATTAGAAACTCTAGACGTTGTATGCTTTAAACTTTACATTCATGGGATGAGTATAGGTACTATAACTCTCTCTTTCACGGTTAAGTTTAGTGACACATTGCCTCACATAATGTGAAGCTTTTCTACTATTGGCCCGCAAGAACAAAGAAATTGGCAATTGGCAATACCGGGGCCAAATATTCTCAGTCCAGCCATTGAGTTGGTCAATTTCAAGGTTATTCCTGCATAGATAATTACTCGCCTCGGTTATTAAAAGTGTAAGAGTATTTATGTTACGGAGAAAGGAGTTGAAAAACATTCCCTGCTTACACCGTCTTACAGTACCCTACTAGTACAGCGCTTAAAAGCACACGTTGAACAGAAAGCGTAAGTATGGATCAGGGGGAAAAAAAGCGGGCGCAGTTAAATAATATTACATTTTAATCTACTAAATATTAGCCCATTTGAATTATTACATTATGTCAGGTTCCGGTGTAAGGACCCACACGCAACACAAGCAGGTGACAGTTCACGAGGTTTAATGTTTTTCCACAATCCAAACTCACAGTCAAAAAGGCAGTCCAAGGTCTAAAGCCGGTATAGGCAAAAACAGGGTCAAAAACGGCAGGCTGAATCAAAGTCGAAAACAGGCAGGGTTTGGCAACAGGTTTAGCAAGGACTAGGCGAAGTATCATAACAGGTAAGGTACGAAAACGATCTGACAACAGGTGTCAGCAGGAGTCGGGGGATATAGGGCTCTGGCGATTGCTGATCGGGAACAGCTGGTGCCGCCAGGATCTGGGGAGGAGAGAGAGCGAGAGCGAGACAGAGAGAGAGAGAGAGAGAGAGCGAGAGAGAGCGAGAGAGGGAGAGGGCTAGACGGGGCACTGACACATTATTGTTTCAACTATACCATTCGGCTCCTTATACTTCCACGGTCTGCTCATCTGAGCTTTGTTTTAAGTTTTTCCTCATTCTGTGGACATCGACCTGTAGGCTCTAGACCTAAACAAATCTCTAGAAATAAAAGTCTCACTTAACACAGAACATAAATTACAGTAAATATTAGTCAAATATTCAACTTAAATAACTTTAATATTATTTACAATAGCTTATGATAGACACTAGCCAACTTTCCTAAACTATTCTAGGATAGTCTACATACAAATGCCATAAGATGTAGTCTACAATCTATTGCTGTAGACTACCTCTGAGAAAAAAACATTTAATACAGTCTGTGGTTGTAAGAAAGTTGTCAAGTGGACATATTATAGGCTACAGGTATGATACACTAACCTACTAAAAGTTCGCATTTTTTTAGTAGTAGTCTAGCATTACACTTACGCATAATGTCGAGCCCTGTTTGAATTAGAGTCTCATTTGGGCTCGGACTTGACTTGGACTCAGAACCTCTGGACTCGGTCTTGACTTGGACTCGAATGTCTTTGGACTCGGCCTTGACTTGGACTCGGTGTGTTGGACTCGACAAAGGTGGTCTTGACTACAGCCCTGATTTTTGGGTAACAGTGTTTTATTTATTGGCATTTATTCTTGCTGAATATTTGGTTTGTTGTTAACACATCGCATAAAACAAATGTTAATGAACCCTAATGCATTTAGTGATAGATACCAATTCATCATTACAGTTTTTCATTGTTGTGAAATGTTGAATTCAGTCAAACCACAATTTGCGGGCACACACACACACAGAGAAAACCACCCATCCACCACAGACAAACACCACACATAACAAACACACACACACACTTGCAGGCAGCTCTGATATTAGCTCATGTTCAGTTCACAGCAGTGTTCGCCATTCTTCTCTGATAGTGTGATAGTATTTGCTGAGAGAAGTTCCTCCTGATGCGTCTTTCAGTTGTTTGAAACACTTTACTTCAGCTCAAGGCCTTATTGCCCACCCAAAGAGGTTATAGGGATTCTCAACTGCCCTCTCTCTCCCTAAGTGGGTGGTCCTCTGGGGTATGGCTAAGGCACAGGTGGGGCCTTGTTGGGGGGGGGGGGGGGGGGGGGGGGGGGGGGGGGGGGGGGGGGGGGGGGGGGGGGGG
>JAODTR010000001.1:1824471-1844403 GCA_025399935.1 Amblyopsis rosae | reverse complement strand
GTGGAATTGTTTGACAATTAAAATACTATTTGGGATTGCATTTTCATTTGAATTTAGTCCTCTATGGACTTCCATAGCATTGTGCTTGCTGCTATTGAAGGTTGGGGTACGACAGTTGGGAATCGGCAGGTTACGCTAAAGCCGCCTCAGCAGCTTGTTTGAATTTTCATTTTGCTTTGAGCATTGATTTCCTTAGTACCCTTCCAACCCAGAGACTGGGCTGTACCTCCTTCCTGCTTGGGTTCTATGAGCTAAAGAGCCTCGTGGTTTGAATGCTATTGTACAGGTCATGGGTCAGGATCTTCCTAATTAAAGGGTGCACACATAACTGAACATTCACATTCTTCACTTTGTCATTGAACAAGAGCCTGCAGAAGTGGATGTGAAGCAATGCGTGTGTGTGGTATTGTCTGTTTCTTGCTCTGTATGTTTCACTCATTTACCCTAAACCAATTTGAATCCAGTCTATGTTTTGCAAACTTTCCTGGGGGTAACTGGAGGTTAAGCAAATTGTGTTTAAAAGCAAGATGAAGTAAGCGGTCTCTTATGTAAAGGACCCTCTTTTTCCTAAGAAGCATCCCCTAGCATTACCCTTAGGAGATTAAATCCTTTAATGTAAGTATTGAATTTATAGTACTGTATTGGATTTAGTCAGTCCCTTCGTAACCTGCCTTTCAAGTAGATCTATATGACTATCTGACACTAGATCAGTGTTCGAATAACGCTGAGGATAGCCCGGCCCCCAGAGTTCTGGCCAGGGCAATTCTAGTTCTATATGAAATCACAGTTTGGGGGGGGGCATTAATATACAGTATTTCCTTTCGTGATCATGTTGTGCCTATGAACTGTCAAGAGCACACAGAGCGTGTGACCTGCATATGTCCGATTTTGTAGACCCTGCATTATTTAGCCCAACACCATTGCATCAGCAGTAGCCTATTATTACAGTTTGCAACCAATCTATTTCACTTAAAAAAGGGAAGCCATTTTGCGTAACCCAGTCTCATGATGTTTGGCTTGTGCTTACATGATGTTCCAGGTGTGCAACTTGGAGGTAATCTGCTAAAGCCGTGAATCCTATGGCTGTTTCCCATTAATCAGATAACCTGGGTTGATTATAATTTCATTCTAAATATATTTATAACTCGGTTGCCGTGACTTTCACATTCATCAAGTCAGCCACACTATTTTTGTGCCTTGCTTAACGGAAACTAGGTATTGTCTATGGGGGAACCTAAAAATATAGTTTCTGTGTTAAATGTGTGCCAAGCAAACATTATATTTGGAAATCGTTTTTATAACGGCCTAATATAAAGTATATGTAACAGCCTTTGAACTGTGACTTCATAGCATATCAATTAGGAGGTTTTTCCCCCTTCCCCCATGCAGAAAAGGAAAAAAAATTGTGCAACATTTGACCACAATGAAGGAAATTAAAGTGTCCCTGCACCCTCTGAGCCTGACTCCACCCACAACAACTTTTAAAAATGCATCAAGGAGCTGAGTGAGGGGAGGGGCTGAGAGGGGCACCCCCAGAAAACATTAACGTTAACATTTGAATTTGATGACATATGAGTGTACTAAGTGTACCGATGAAAACCAGCCAGGTTCTGGGGGGATTTTTTACGTATATGATGTGTAGTTCTGTTTTCAAACCATAAAATGCAGATTTTTGTAACAAAAAAAGAGTGAATTTTGTAAATATTAACATCAGCATCGATGTGTCTCATCACAGAACTATTACTTTGTTTTCAGCTCCAAAACACATTTTAGGGCGCAGTTACACTTTAAATGTGAATCTGTTAGAATTGTCTGGGGGACAACCACCAGACCCCCCGCCTAATGTCCCCCCCTTTCCCCTATACGCCCAAGACCATCCCTAAGCTAGCATTAAAGGTGGGCCTTCCCCCACTGCTGCAGGATAATTCAAACACTGCACTATATTCCCACTAAGCGCACCAGCATCTCAAATTAAAAAGTGCTTTGTGAGCCACACATGCACTATGTGCACACCAGCAGGCTATGAAAAAGAGGAGCTTGGATTACAACACACACAGAGGGTGTGCGACGTCATTACTCAATTATACCTTTATATTGAACATAGCTTTTTGCTATATTTGCTATATTTGCTGCTGCAATATTCATTCAGTTTAAAATATCATATAGAGTAGCTTTAAGTAAAAGAAGGATTAGATGGGCCAGATATTGAATACTGAGAATCATTTTTCTTTTATGTTTGTAATATTTAAACATATACTTTCATTCAGAATTGATATTGTGTGTAAACATTACAAACATTTTGGGTTTGCCATATTGTCCTCCTCGAATTTCCCACACATAGTTGACGTTATTTTGTACAAAATAAGCTTTGAGCAAGAGCAGCCCCTTAGTTGAGATGAGTCACTTCCCCTTCCTCCAAACACTGACAACCTTTCAATAAATGTGTGATATAGTTCATGTGTTAAATGAGATAATGTCACTCTACTTTGTTGCAGGACTATTCACATGAATGCTGATGAATGCTAAATGTTAGATCAGAGTTAGATCAAGTGTTATATGTATAGATGCATTTATGCAATATTGTTACCTGTTGTGTGTTTGTCTTAACACTAGCATGGGAGCTTTCATTGTATTTGAACTTTGTCCGCTTCAATACTTTGTCGTCGTCCTTTCACGTCGGGATGTTTCAGACATTTCTAGCTTGTTTTCGCCATGTTAGCTGAGCTAGTGTGATCAGTAGGCCTGGTGACAGACACATTCACCTGCCGCTACAGCTGCCAGCATCTGCCCTGCATCTGCCCTGCATTCTTTAGCCAGCCTCAGATGGACATCTCACACCACAGGCTTCTACGTCTGTCTTCCACTTTTCAAACATTTTAGCTATACTTGACTGAACATCTCCCCAGCTGGAGCTACAGGTGATTGGGTTGATCTTGTAAATGCTGGTCACATGCACACACGTTTAAAATTATACCTCGGCACATTCCGGAAAACCCCAGACATCTTCAAAAGTATTCATCAGTTGCATTTTTGTAGCAAACACATTCAGCTCCAATACACACATGCATAGCACATACAGTATACAGTATGTAGCTCCAGTTGTCATACACATTTATGTTCATTTGTAGTAAAAATCTAAAAGTATTTTAATTACTAAGATTTCTGTTGGAAATTGGGTTGCATTGCATTATTTACACTTTCAAGGCCGACAATGCAAAATGTTGTTTTTAATGTCTTGAAAAAACAAAGAGAGGTTAAAAAATGAAGAGTGATTAAAAAAGAAAGCTTAATTCCCTCAGTATTTCCCTTAGTCGCATGGAATACCACATATTCTCAGTGAGCAGGTTTTACTATAGTAACTAAATGGACTGCTTAGATTCTTATCTCTGTGTAAGGCTTAACTCAGCAAAGCCATCAATTTACCGTAGACGCACGTGAGTCCTTTTATACCTGCAACCTGAGCTCATTCTCAAGATTCACATTACCACTGCTTAACCAAACTCCTTCTTATTGAATGTAGTTGAGATTAGGTCAGGTACAAATATAAGATTGCCACAGGTATGATTGGAAGGCTTTGAGAACAAAAACACCCTTATGAAACAAATGGCTCACACTGAATGAATGAAAACAATGTAACAAAAAAGTATAACTATCACCTGATACTATGGTATCAGGTGAAACCTCAACATATAACTGTTTACTGTGCACCAAAAAACATGCATTATGTAACCTTCCCCAGAAACGCCATAAACCTGCTCCACTATGAAGGCTCATCAATGATGGTGAAATACTAGGTCAGCTCAGAGGGTCTATGATGGCTGCAGGAAATGCATACATGATTAACTATAGGTTATGCAGCTATCCTTTGCTTTTAAACAGATGCTTCCAGAAATAAGTTAAGGGTCACAGTAAAAGTCACATAAACCTGGCCAAACAGAAGTTGCATTGAGTGTTAAAGGTGAGAAAGCAGATGATCACATGGCATGTGACAAGACACAGGTTTCCTATTCATATTGCAGGAAAACAGCAATAAATGTATGTGAGCCATTCAAAGGAATGAACCATTCTAATAAACAATTCAAATTAATATGGGAATCTAAATTAGAAGATGTTATATAAATACGATGAGAATAAAATATCCTTTTTATTCTTTCTTTCAGATTCAAAGAACCTGTGGCAGTGTAAACTTGTACATCAGAAATGTGGGTGCTGTTGCAACAGTTCAGAGTTACAGCAGCTTCAAAAACATCTTAGCTACTATATCCTTAATGTATTGCTAGTGTATATGGATTATATAGATTAATTTGTTGTGTCTATGGAAAGGGCAATTTCTGTGACCATTGGAATTCGTTAGTAAATTTGTATTTTTAAAGATGATGACTTCTGTATTTCCTTGCATTTACTTTGAGGTCATATCTTTATGGAATTACTGTGATACATGTTTTTACTATGATACTTTTGCACTGTTGACTTTTGTGTTTTTGCAGAGACATAACCACTCTTTCTTTCTGTCCATAGCATACTTTGACTTATTTAGAACATATCCACTATACAATTATAATAGACCTGCAGTATGTATATTTACAGCATCCATCTGCCTGATATTCATGATAGCTGTCGAAAATAAATAGATACTAAGACTAGAGGCTTGAAGTATCTTTTTGTTTGTGCCTTGAGCTGACAGGATAATAATGAACCCAGGTAGGAAGCTGGCACAAGTCTTATAGAATAGAACAAATATCTACTCTGAACCTAAGAAATGCTAAACAGTCTACAGCATGTGAGCAATGTTTATTAGCTTTTAGGTTTCACCATTGACCTGAACTGTAATTATCAGCTTACTGTAACACTTGTTGTATTCAACCCATCTCTCCTTCCAACTGGACCAACTGTTAAATGCCCCCACCCTGTGTACACATGAGCTCCAGGTGCCAACCCATTTGGTTCAAAGTGGCCGTGTTAAAAGACAGGAATCCCCTGACACTGTGCCACACATTCCTGGCTCAACCATCACTCTGCCGAGGGACAGTGATGGTCCCTCTAACACTTTCCTTTTGGCAAGACTTTCATCTATTCGCAACAAGCTAATTATTGGTGCTAAGTAATGAATTTAACATCAGGTACACACTGTCAGTAATGTTTTCTTTATTGAGCCACCACCAGTTTGAGTTGGAATGATAATATGAATGAAGTGCACAATACAATCATTTGAGTTGTATGCAATAGTATAACACAAAGGTACTAAACACACTCTTGAATCCACATTCATTTATTATTATTTATACATAATCCATTTAATGTTCTTTTGAGGTTTTCTCCATGTGCGGCAAAGTTTGCCCAGTTTTTGGTAGTGACCCAACTGCTATAGCAAGCCTGTTTCCACGGGCTTCCGTTCTCATTCAGGATAAGTGACACCATCCAGTGTATCAGAGGGATTCTTTAATCCACCCTTAAGCAGATGAGATGTGCTGTTGGAGCCCGCGTCAGTATCCCTCTAAGTTGACAGCAGTCACGGGCACCCTCCTCCGAAAGTACCAAGAACAGCAGAACATTATTAACCTCTTCCTCCGCTCAGCCCATGAACAGGATCCAAATGTCAGTATCCTCTATTTATACGCTGTGTATTTTTACAGCCAGCCAGATGATTGAGATACTAGCGCAAAGTGTGAGAGCAGAGAGAATGTGAGCGGACACTTTTTTTCTAGGCTATTTGGAGGGGCACATGACGTTTATCAAGGGTAGTATGGCAGTCAGGGGTATATGGCCTCAAAACCTTTTTCAAAGAATGTGATACTGATACTTAAAATTATAGCATTTGTCCCTCTGTGGACTACCAAAATATGAATGTTGATGTGAATACCGGAATATACGGTCTACTCTTACTCAATAGTGTAATGATGTAACACTGGTGTAAAAATGACTATCCAACCTGTTACACTGCACCATGGAGCCCCAGAGAGTGTCCTGTTTATTTGCAGATAGAAGATGTGAGCATGTGAGCACTGTAGGGGGAGTAGTAGAGAGGAATGCCAGCCACTTAGCCACTCAACATTGTTGTTTTACACCAAAACACAGTGTACCTTTAATGCTACTTAGTCCTAACAGATATGCTGATGTTCAAGTTCATACACCATCAAAAGAATTAAAAAGAATGATAACCAAACATGTTTACGTTGCTTGAAACAGATATTTTACTGCAGCTTTAACTTTGACCGCATGGCAGGAAAGGATTGACCTGTTGAATCTACCTGGTCTTTTGCTCTGGGTCTGCAAAAGACCAGGAGGAGGCAGAGACACTGGACAGTAGGAGTTGGCCACTAACCAACTCTCTGCTTACCTTACAGTCTTAAAAAGGCCCTGCTTCAATGGAAAGGAGAAGCCTCGATTACAGGAGCACTAATGGTTACACAAATACAGCTTGAGAAAGAAAGAAAGATTTAGGGCAAGAACCTGTTGCACCAATCAATTGCAGAATTTAAATGCGTGCTCCCCTATTCAAACACATTTTAAGACACTTACCAAAATAGATATAACACCGGCAAAAGAATACTGGAGAAACAAAAGAGCTCTAGAAAGGTAATGACATTCTGGAGCAAGCATTTAAAAAAGGAATACCTTTTCTGTGGGAAGGAAGCAGGTTAAAAAAAGCTTGGTGCAAGTGCTCCTATTTCAGCCTGGGTGAGAAGGGCAGGGCTTATTTAGGAGGTACAGTATTTTAAAATGAGTGATACAGAATGCCTGGATGATGCACATGGCATCCTGTCTATTTAGTCTATGAGACGTAAGCAACAGAGTGATTGCTGAACTCCATACAGTGCTGTGCTAAGAAACATCATTATCCCCATATACACTAAAAAGAACAAATATTATTCAAATTTACCATAACCACAAAGACTGGATATACATTGTACATAAATAGCTATTTTTGTTAACTTTTTATATGCAGTGGTGATGTTTTTATCAGTATGTGAGTATAAATATTTTTAAATATCGTTAAAATCTGATTGCGTTGCTTTAATTATGAAAATCTAAAAACTATGATCTATGAATAAAAGTTGTACTGCAGAGAGCAAAAGGCAAGTGCTATCATTTTACTTCACTACAAGCCTGTCTAACACAATAGAATACCAAGACAAATGAATCTTTCTGCAATAATAATACATCTGTGTGATTCTTAGTAACGTTATATGTGTGTATGTTTGTAAGGTCTGTGTCCATACACCTGTCTAACCATCTGATGTCAGGTGGTAGCTGCTCTGTGTGAGATCTCTGTGGGTGCGCTGGTGCCGGGATGTCCCAAAGACATGACCCTAGTGCCCCCCCACACACACACACACACACACACACGCGCACACAAACACACACACACAAACACAACACAAACATTTTACAAAGCGTAAAATTAGAAGTACTTTAAGTTCTCATACAAGGGTTTGTGTAGTTGTTTTCTTTAGCTTCCTCTGAAGAAGTGTAATATACGTTAAATAATTTCTGTTAAGTATTTTGTCCCTGACAGGAATTATAGCTGAGGGGGAATGTCAAATGTGACCTTGGACTGAGATTCCTGATGGTAGACTGATATGAGACAGTGAGGCTCAGACAAGCCTTCCTCAAAGACTCTACTGTGTAGATACCACAGGGTAAAATGACCATACAGACCAATGATGATATAGAGGAACTCATCGCTGACTTCAAAGGGAATAGAACAAGGTAGTCTTTGGTATGTTGCAATACTAAATAGTAAAATAGAATAAATTAGCTATTAGAATCCATGCTGCATGTAACACAGAAGTTATTGTGACATTGAAGACAAATTTGAATATGTTTTAAAGGTAAAAAATCTCTTGAATTTCAAAGCTGAAGAGAATTTTTTATGTAGCTTCTACATTACATCGACAGGTATTGGTAATGTGTAGAGAAACAACATTTCTGAAATATATTTAACCAGTCTATGAAAGCAAAATCATAGAACTTTGAAGTAATCTATTAATACTACCCTTTGTTAAAAAAATTTCCTTTAAGCTATTTAGTATTTCCTAAATGTATATATATACATATATTCAAGAAAACAGTCAAAAACATGTATTGTGGTTTTTCTTTGCATTTTTCTTTTCTGGTGTGAGAGTGGTGGGCGTTTCATTAGGGGACGATGGTGGGGGGTGCGTGTCAACAGGCAGCCCAATAGTCTTTCTTAAAATAGCTGGGGTGGGGTGGGGGGGGGGGCTGGAGGCTCTCTCCCTGGCCTGACAGAAGGAGGAGCCTACGGCTGTCACTGTCTACTGTTTCATTATTACCTGCACAGCTTCACAGCACTCACCACTGAGTGTGTGAGAGGATCTCTCTATGGCCACATAGAAACTAATCCACAACTTTGATTCACAGTCTTACTTTTTATTTATTTGATTTACATCTGCTGTGTTTTTATTGTTGGGGTTTGGGATCTGTTTCTTTCTGCTGACTGAATTGCAAGGCAACTAGCAGTGGACATGGCTGGTTGTCTGCAAACATTGCCACTTGTGAGATGCTTTCTCGTCATGCTTGCTCTGGGCTTCTGCGTTGCCTCAGTGAACGGAGAGCCATATGGGCCAGCTTACCTCTTTCACCAAAGAACTGGACCAAATGAAGACAGCATTATCATCGCTAACAATGGAATCAGGGTGCCTTTCGGAAGGTCTGTGTTTCTGGACCCTGTCAACGACCTGGTGACGGAGGTGCAGCCAGGTGACCGCTGTCAGATCACGGTGCTGGACAACGACCCGCTGGCCCAGAGACCTGGCTTGCTGAGCCCTAAAAAGTTCCCCTGTGCATTCGGAGCAGATGAGGTCAAGTACACTCATTTCGGTTCTCGGAGTCCCAGCATGGACCACGTAAAGCTGCAGCTACGTTACGATTCCCAGACGGACACGGTAATTGTCCCATTCATGTTGGAGGTGGAGGTGGCATTCCAACAGCTTGAAATCCTCACGCGGAATATGCCTCTAAGCGTAGACAAGCTCAACGGCAACAGTAATCCCATTGACAAAAAGGGTCTGGAGTTTTCATACGAGGACGGTGTGACACAGTGTAAGATCACCACTCTGGTTGGTGCCGGAGGTCTACCAAGGTATGGCACACTTTTGAATAACTCCACAAATGGACAGATGATTGATTGCAATGAGTTTGTTAAACAAGGCATTCGTTACAAACACACAGCTCAAACCAAATCACCCAACAGAGACTATATCCCAATGATGGTAGAACTGCAGGACAATGAGGGAAACACCATATTGCAAGAGCATTTTCAGATGATGGTTAGAATCAAAGAGGGGGTGGAAAATACTCCTCCTAAGCCCAGCTTTGTATCCATGATGATGATGGAGGTCGATCAATTTGTGATGACTGCTCTCACCAGTGACATGCTAGCTGCTGAGGATGTTGAATCTGACCCTGATGATTTAATCTTCAACATTACCTCCCCATTGGGCTATCAGCAGGGCTATATCATTAGCACAGATGATCAGAATTTGCCCATCACCTCCTTCTATCAGAGAGACATTAAAGATATTAAAATAGCATACAAGCCACCCTCAGAGGATTCAGCAGTAGAGAGAATTTTCCAGCTTGAGTTTGAAATTGTAGACACTGATGGTTCGGTGTCTGATCCATTTGCTTTTATGATTGTGGTAAAGCCTATGAATACCTTGGCGCCTGTAGCAACCAAAAATGCAGGGCAGCTATTGTTTGAGGGCCAGTCCCGGGCCCTATCCAGCACACAGAATTTAGAGATCAGTGATGAGGATAACCTGGGAGATGTGAAAATTACCGTTGTCGATGGCTTAAAACATGGGGAGCTGACCATTCTTGGTAGCCATAGGAAATTTTTTAAGCCTGTTGATTTAGATGCTGGTATTGTTTTGTACCAACATGATGGCAGTGACACGTACAGTGACAATATTATTTTCAGAATGACGGACGGCAAAAATGAGGTTGAATTTTTATTCCCAATTACTATTGCCCCCACTGACGATGAGCCCCCTATTATTAATGCAAACACAGGCTTGGTGCTCTTCAAGAATGAGGTCATGCAAATCTCCCCTTTCATTCTGAGTGCAACAGATATTGATTCAGAGGACTCTACCATTATGTTTATACTAGAAATCCCTTACTCTACTGTAGGGGAGCTAGTTCTCAGGCAAGTAGAGCCACCATCTAACCCCTTGCTGTGGAAATTCAGTGAGACAGATGAGATGTTTGAACAGGTGGTAACAGAATGGTTTCAGCAAGATATTCTTGATGGAAAATTATTCTATCGTCACATTGGACCGCACAGCACTACCACTGTAATTGACCAGTTACATTTCAGAGTGCAAGATGACAATGACCCTCCAAACCAATCAGGCGAGCACGTTTTCACGATTAAAATCCACCCTGTTGATGACTTATCCCCAGAGCGTACTCTAGGCAGCACTCTCCATATGACAGTTAAAGAGTATGAATTGACATCATTTAGGAAGGTTTGCTTGTCTTACACTGATTTAGATTCAGATGACAGAGACCTGAAATACACTATAACCAAGACCCCTACTGACACAGATGAGAACAACCCAGTACATTTGGGGGAGATTGTTCTGACTGACAGCCCTGACATTGTGATCACTGAGTTCACACAGGCTCAAGTCAATCACCACAAAGTAGCTTACAAGCCCCCAGACCAGGAACTGGGCATCACTCCAAAAGTTGTCCAGTTTACATTCACTGTCGAAGACACTGCTGGTAACTCAGTAGGTGGACTTTTCACCATTTTCTTACAGCCAGTTGACAACAAACCCCCAGTTATCACCAACACTGGATTCACTGTTTCAGAAAGAAATGTTTATATAATTACAAAGAATGAACTGCACGCCACAGATAAGGATACTGATGATGAAAATATAAGATTCACTGTGACCCAGATTCCTATCCATGGGCAGCTGCAGTATTTGGGAATTGACATGTCAAATGGTGAGACATTTGTCCTAGAAGACATAGCAAATTCTCGTCTAGTTTACATTCATAGTGGAGATGAATCTGTTAGTGATGTCATCAAGCTTGACATCAGCGATGGTTTCCATGAAGTTCCTATCATTATCAAGATTACAATTGAGCCGGTTGATGATGAGAGCCCCACTATTATGCTCCCGGCCGGTCTGCTTGGAACTTCCATTGACGTACTGGAAAATGGAGCGACAGAAATCACAAGCAATGTCATACAGGGTCGCGATGAAGACACAGATGACCTCATGCTGACTTTTATAGTGGAGGAACACCCGAGGCTGGGTGAGATTCTGGTAAATGGTGCCCTAGCAGAAAGATTCACCCAGCAGGATATCATTAATGGCATGGTGGTGTACGCTCACACATCTGGTGAAATTGGACCAGTTAAAGAACACGACTCCTTTAACCTTAGCCTGTCTGATATGTCAGACCAATGGGTTGTCGGTGGAAACAACGTACAAGGAGTGAGAGTTCATGTCACCATCCTTCCCGTTGACAGCATTTCACCTATTGTCAGTGTTGGGGAGCAATTTGTAGTAATGGAAGGGGAGAAGAATGTAATAACTCTGGAGCACATTCAGACAGAAGACATAGACACAGACAATGACGATATATTGTGCACCATCATAGTACAGCCAACATCTGGCTATGTGGAGAACATCTCCCCAGCCCCTGGCTCTGAAAAGTCTAGGGTGGGCACAGCCATCACTGCCTTTAGCATTAAAGATGTTGGTCTGGGTCATATCTACTATGTTCAAAGTATTCACAAAGGGGTGGAGCCTGTAGAGGATCGGTACACCTTCCGTTGCTCTGATGGTATCAACTTCTCTGACCGTCACTTCTTCCCCATAGTCATTATACCAGCCAATGATGAGAAGCCTGAGATTTTCATTCGAGAGTTTGTGGTAATGGAGGGCATGAGTCTGGTAATTGACACGCCAATTCTGAATGCAGCTGATTCCGATATTCCTGGAGATGAGCTGGACATAGAGATAATAAAAACTCCTAGGCATGGCAAAATAGTTCAGCAGCTTAGCACTGGCACCATCCCTGTCTACAAGTTCAGTTTGGAACAGATCAAAGAGGCATCTAACATTGTGTATGAGCACGATGACTCAGAAACCAAAGAGGACAGCTTTGAAATTAGGCTATCAGATGGAAAACACACTGTGGAGAAAAAGGTTCTTATCATGGTTATCCCTGTTGATGATGAGACACCGAGAATGACCATTAATGATGGACTTGATGTTGAGATTGGAGAAACCAAAACAATAAGCAACAAGGTTTTGAAGGCCACAGACCTTGACTCTGAAGACAAAGAACTAACATATATTGTTCGGTATGGCCCTAACCAGGGCTATCTTCAACGTATTAGCAAGTTTGGAGATGTTTTAGGTAATATTTCCCTAGGAATGAACTTCACACAAGATGAAATTGATAAAAATATTATCCAGTATGTTCATACAGGTCAAGAGGGAATTCGTGACCTGCTAAAGTTTGATGTGACAGATGGCATCAATCCACTTATTGACCGTTACTTCTACATCAACATTGGAAGTATTGACATGGTCTTTCCAGATGTTATTAACAAAGGTGTTACTCTAAAAGAAGGGGGCAAAGTTACTCTTACCACTGATCTTCTTAGTACCACTGATATCAACAGCCCTGATGAATATCTTAGCTTTAGCATCACACGAGCTCCCAGTAGAGGTCATTTGGAGAGCACTGACTACCCTGGTGTTCCTATCTCCACCTTTACCCAACTGCAGCTTGCTGGCAACAAGATATACTATATTCACACTTCTGACGACGAGATAAAGATGGACAGCTTTGAGTTTGAAGTCACAGATGGCTACAACCCTGTCTTCCGTACATTCAGAGTGTCCATTACTGATGTAGATAATAAGAAACCTGTCTTGACCATAAATAAACTGCTTGTAGGAGAGGGAGAAGCCAAGCTCATCACACCATTTGAGTTGACAGTTGAGGATCGCGACACCCCAGACAAGCTGCTGCGCTTCATAATCACCCAGGTGCCAGTTCATGGGCAAATTATTTTCAACAGCACCCAGCCAGTCACCACATTTACCAAGCAAGACCTAAATGAAAACCTTATCACATATAAGCATGATGGCACAGAGACAAATGAAGACAGCTTCTCCTTCACGATCACGGATGGAACACACACAGACTTTTACGTCTTCCCTGACACTGTGTATGAGACACGCAAGCCCCAAATGATGACCATTCTCATTAACACAGTGGACAATGGTGTCCCGCAGATCATAGTCAATAAGGCGGCTGCTTCCTTGAGGGTCCTCCACACAGGACACTTGGGTTTCCTAATCACCAGCAAAGCCCTCAGGTCCGAGGACAGAGACAGCCCCCGTAAAGTACTCAAATACATTGTGTCTGAAGCTCCTCTGCACGGTTTCATCATCAACACTGCACTGGGCAATGACAGCATCATGACATTCTCACAAGGTAGGCTAAGATGAGAAAACAGTCATCAATTATTACTAAACAATAAAACATAACTCTAGCATCAACTAATAATGTGAAATATTTCTGGATTTAAAATGTGTTTGTATATTGTTTTACAATAATGGAAACTGTAGGGTTTTCACTAAAGATATGCAAAACGTGAGCCAATACTCTCAAATATCTCCTTGTTACATTCTAAAATGTTCTCATGTTGCCAGCTGATATTGATGACATGAAGATCTGTTACGCCTTGTTGGATGGAAGTAACGCCACAAGTGACATCTTCTACTTCACTGTTGAAGACAACGGTAAGAATATCAGAATATTTTCATCACATGATTATTGAGGGGGACATTTCCAGAGGTGTTATCTGCCTGCAGGCATGCCTTAGTTTTCAATAAGGCCTCCTTAAAAATATATCTTGCTGCTCTGTCAATCGCCCTAATGTTTGCATCACAAAGGCTTAAAGCAGTTGGCCATGGCTGATTGCATGCATAGTGCCCCCGTGTCTTTTTGGACCACTGGAAAGGGATAGCCAGGGAAGGACTCAAATGGGACCGAACTGCCTATAGGAGTGTAAAGTGAAAGAGGTGGAACAATTCTGGCAATGAAAAAAGTTCTAGTTAGTGAACAATTAAGTGTTTTTCCTTAGGATACATTTCAATGTGTTTCGTAAGCTTCTTTCTTCTGCTGCATGTTTCAAGGGGCACAATGAAATGCAATATTCAGGTGTTTCATACTCAATATACTATATGTGTTTTTGAATATTTCAGGATCGTTTGACATTTTTGGCCCAGAGTTTCACATTTTTAAATTGTGTTTTACTCATGGAACATTCTGTTACAGTAGTGTTGCAACAATGTGAATATATTCACAATATATTAATTTATGTTGATGTGAATCAACTTTAGTATTCATGCATCTTTAATTGCCCTTTCACACCATGAGCATCAAATAAATTCTTAATTTTGATCCTTCCCTTCCATTTGGGGGACTCTTCTCACTGGGCTTTAGATTTCAGTGGTTGTGTGTATTTATATTCCCTGGAAATGTACTTTTGGTCATATGTCAAATGAGACCTGCTTCTCAAATAGCACACACACCCACAGGTTACATTTTGAATGCAAGGATCTTGTATGTTTTTTTTCCAACATTACGTTATCCATGTGCATGTGCGTGTCCTGTGAACCTGCTACTTTAGTGTTGCATTTTCATTGTATTTCATTTGTTAAAGTGATTTATCACTACAGTATGAATGGTTCAATTTAGATTTAGTTTGTCTTATGACCACTTCCTCAATTGTAGATTAATTTAAGCAGCATTTAAGCTATAGCAAATGGTAATAAAGTATCAAATACTAAAATTAAACAGATCGTGCACACTATTTTAACATGAGCTGTAAATACTAAACAGATTCTAAGGTTTGGAATTGCAATACAACCAGGAGCAAAATATTAATCTATAATTATAGATGGGCAAGTATAGTGGAAATGCCATCGTTACCGTGGGGAACTTTGTTGTTGCACTGTATTTTCAGCAAAATTAAGCTCTCTCATAATGCATGCCAATACCAGGATGGCTCTAGCAAAACATAACAATGAAGCGGGTGAGTTGAATGTCACAACATGTACTATAATAGAATTATTCATCTGTTTGAAAAAATAAACAGAAGGAATATAGTTGTATTTATATATCCTACTACTTGTCTAAAGCATAAAACTCTGTCTTGCTCCAATGTCTTTTAACTCTAACCACAGGAAGGGAACACAAAGGCTTTAATTAGTGTGGCACTCACTTCTGTTTACCATCCCACTTTGTTTAAACTTCAAGCCAGCTCAGCTGAACCAGGTGGAAGGGTGCAAGCTGAGGCATACAACTTTACTTAGATGGGGGATTTTGTGTCTGTTAAAGCACAGAACGAGGTTCCCACGACAAAACACTGAAACACAGAAACATGCACAGTATTATTAATCTTTTTTAATAACATTGTAGTATTTTATGGATTCAGGCACATGCGCTCTTTCCCAATGCACGTGCATGCACATGCACACACACAAGTCATGGACACACATACACAACGGGATAGAGATCAAATAAAAGAATGTTAGTATTCTGGTGAAGCTGCGAAGTGTTGGGGTTGTGACGAAGGGGGGTGTGGTAGTATAACATTATCCCAGACATGTAGGGACAGGTTAGGAACACTGGTGGTCAGCCAGTCTTGCCGGACATCCTGGGACTTTACATTTGTTTCATTGATTATACAGAAGTTAACAAGATAACCATTTCACTTTTACTAAAAGATAAGATATAATGCCCAACACCATTTTAATCTTAGATGTGAACAGATAAACCTATGGATTTACTGAAATCTCTTTATATCTGCATATGAATTCAGAATCGTTATCAGACTAATTGACTGTTCCTATTGTGCTTTACAACATGTGATACCTACAGTATCTATATGTAAACCCTCCTCAACATGTCATATAAGCATGCTACATTTCTGAGATGGCTCACACTTGTATTCGGCTGAATGTTTTTTTTCCACTAGCATGTGTGTGGAGTATGGCTCAGCAGTAGTGTGGAGTGTCCCAGTGAGAGCTCATGAGTGTGACAATGAGTTTTATGGTGACACCATTGGAGCAGACAAAGAGTGTGCAGCAGGAGTCCTGTCTTGTCAATAGCCAGGGGGTGTACTAGTGGAGTGGGCTGGACAGAGATGTAATAGCAGGAATGTGGCTCCAGGACCATAAATCAGCCACAGTTGAACTGCCAAGTCAAGTCAAATCAGTAAGGAATAAATGCTGCAGAGATGCAGAGATACTGTATGTGACTAGAGATAAAGACAGAACAACACAGGGAGCACAGGGAGGTGACAAGGCCATAAGTGATTAATGAGGGAATTGCCTGAAATTTATATGATTGTGTCTCGGTAAAAGTTTGTCCATTAGCCAATGGCTCACCGTGCCACAGGCAATGAATAGAAACCCCCATCCAGTGTCCAGATGTGTGCTTGCGCCTTTACTTTAGTCTTTGTTGTTTGAGATCCATATGATAAAGAGGGATGGCAACACAGCAATTGCCCCTTAGATAGCCAAGATCCTTCAGGGTGTCTATGAAAATCCTGTACGAACCACAAGGACAACACTGTCTTAGATTACAGCAGAATTGTAATCAAATCATACCGATGAACGGATTGTGAAGGCGCAGAGAACAGTGCCTCTATATTCAGATAAGAAGAATTGGTCTCTGTATTTCTTTCAACGGCAACAATATACTATTCCATCTCTAGTGGGTGACCGTAGACCCTGGTGGCTCGACTGTTATGTGATCACACAGACCCCGGGGAGGAATGCACTTCCTTGGAGACTCCAGGCTCCAGCACTGGAAATAAAGTGGGAGCCCATGCAGACAGGTGTGTGTGTGTGTGTGTGAGTGTGTGTAAGAGAGAGAGAGAGAGAGAGAGAGAGAGAGAGAGAGAGAGAGAGAGAGAGAGAGAGCCTCCAAGGGGGATCCCTTTTCAAAGCCTTCCATCACCCCCCCATTCCCAGCCCCACAGAAATCCAAGCCAATCTCAGATAGGCTGATAACCCAAAAAAACGTATAACCTGGGAACCCTGGAGCAGCAATACCCAGACCACAAAATAAAGAAAAGAAGCAGGCAGACAGATATAAACTAAACAGTGAAAATCAACACACTGTGCATTCTGTGAGCACAAATATGAACACTGGCGGCGTTCGCTTGTGTGAAAGCTACATGTGCTACACAATGACACAGCAGCTACGGTACGGCACACGCAACACCGTCAGGTTCAGAGAGGGTTCTCTCCTGTATGTCGGCATGCAGACTGACACCCCACAGAGTAGAGCCGTGTCCCTGCCTTGCTCCCTCGCAGTGTTTTGGGATGTTACCGTCATCCTTGTCAACAGTCACGGGCTGATTTACTGTCTCATGAGACCACTGTTGGGGCCCCATGAGAGTAGATGAGACTTGAGGCCTCTTACCGCACCCCCACATCTCTTTTTTACTCTTCATACGGGATTTTGTCATTCTGCCTTCTGTTGTCCACCATTCCAGCTCTGTCTTGCCATTCTTTTCACTGAAGAATTCAATGAAGACATTTTGTGTTTGTGCCACCCTTGTCGACCAGCTTCTTCACCGGTGATTTATAGTGGACGTGGGGGTGGGGCGGACTTGTGATATATGGATACGGCAGTTATTCTTATCTGCGATCGTATGGCAAAGCAATTGCTGCCTCTAGCCAAGCTGTCACCGAGTTACTTTCACACTGCTCCTTCGTAGCGCATTGCACAATAAAACATTCTCATATAGGCTATGTGAATATCAAACTGTGTTCCCATACGATTATCTTTTGACCTATTCAGTTATTGATACATACATGTATTGTTAAGTTGAATTCAGTAAATGTGAAAACTAGCATCTATCTTGCTGTCCATTTTGTCATGTCTTCACCCTGTCTCCAGCACCCTACCAAACAGTATTTCATAGAATGTAAAACATTCCAGTTATCGCATATTTTCATATATTTCAATATAGCAGTTGTGTGCCCTTCCATGCGGGGGGCCTAAACAAGGCATGCAGGTCAGGCCATGTCACTTTATGATTCACAACATCCTGCATAGATGCATGTGTCACTCTTCGTAAACTGGGATCTGGTAACGTGTAGATTACAGCACATGTTGCTGGTGTCCAGTACGCTCTGGAAGACACAGTGGAAGCTGTTGGGATATTTTCATTTGAAAAAACACTGTACATTATGAATAGAAAAATGGTTACAAGGAATGCAGGATACCTAAGGAAGCTCAAATATATCTGGATCCTTCTGGAGATACACTTACCCTATAATATAACTACAGCCGTCACACTCAACGATTCAAATAGCCAACATAGCTGAAATGAGCACAGTCCGTATTTACAGTACATATAAATACAATGATTAATGAAGACGTGTTATAATGGGTGCTGCTCATTCTTGACACCCGGTGAGGTTATTCTGAGCAGGTTGCTGCTCCTTGCATCATGCTGCCAGTGGTCAGAGCTGCATACTGACCCATATTTATTAGGACTTCCTCTCAGACCCACTATCGCAGCACAACTATGTATGGTGTGGCACTGCTAGTAAATACAAGCTGATGGGACATGCGCTGTCAAAAGGACACGGGTGCGAGGAACGTTCCTGAAGGCCTTGCTGTGCGGTGTGTGATGATGATGGGTTAAGGTTGGGTTGCTAGCTCTGAATGTCCGATAGTCTATAATAAGCACATTCTTGCTTTCTTTTGTTTTGCTCACCTGCCTGCTTAGAATTCCAGTTTGTACTGACAGTGACTACCAATATTCACACTATATGAAAATAGTTTAATGTTTCAACTCAAACATTTCAAATGCACATTCCAATACAATTCTAAATGTTAGCTAATTCCAAAAGTGATTTTCATGTATTGTGGTGGTGGCATGGCAACCATCATACCAATAATAAGAATAATAACAATAATAACTGACAACTTAAAACTGAGAAATACGGGATTGAGGAACTGACTGGTAAATTATTTGAAATCTACAGGAATGATCTGGCATACAGTTGTCTACTATCTACAGTGACCTTGGGGTGACACTGGTATTTTACTCAGGTCTCAAAGTGTCAGTGTGATGATCATGAATCACACCACAGATTATTTATTAAGGGAGTGAAAACATGGACATTATGAAATACGTGGGGCCTATAAACCTTGACTAATGTCAGTTTGAAAAGCATAAGGAAATATGAGCTGGCATGGTCTAATTCAGATTACACTGGGTTTGATGTCCAGCATAAATGCTTGTCATAAAGATTGTAATAAAATAGATCGTATATTACCTCTAGCATCAGACAGGCATGTGACCTTCCATTTATTTGTGTAACTTTCTTAAAGGACTTACAGCACTCTAGAGAAAAAATGCTAATGTTATTGTTCAAACTAGGGAGTTATGTCTTGCTTAATTTTAACCATTTATATGAAACAATCACTGAAACTGAAAACATGGCCTTGGGATGCTCGACATGGTAAGATAGGCACTACAGCACCAGTTACAATATTTTACACATCGTTTACAATAGAAGACAGAGAAGTGGAGATGCCCATCTCTGGCACTGTTGTCAGCGGTGCGGAGTCAGGCAGGCAGGCAGGCAGGCATGTCATTGCAGAAGACCTGGCCCACCCACATTGTGGCCTGCTGCCCCCTCAGTTGTTCATCCCCCAGTGAACAAAGCCCCATAGGGAGGGACGGAGCTGGGTGACAGGAGTACAGCTGTCAGTTCTGTCTCTGAAAGAGCAGAGGGTAGGGGGAAAGAGAGAAAGTTAGAGCAAGCAAGTGTGTGTGTGTGTGTGTGTGTGTGTGTGTGTGTGTGTGTGTGAGAGAGAGTGAGAGAGAGAGAG
>JAODTR010000001.1:1805870-1820156 GCA_025399935.1 Amblyopsis rosae | reverse complement strand
CGAAAGGAGCCAGTTGAGGTGGTACAGGCATCTAGTAAGGATGCCTCCTGGGCGCCTCCCTTGGGAGGTGTTCCAGGTACGTCCAGCTGGGAGGAGGCGTCGGGGAAGACCCAGGACCAGGTGGAGAGATTATATTTCCAAACTGGCCTGGGAACGTCTCGGGATCCCCCAGTCAGTGCTTGCTGATGTTGCTCGGGAAAGGGAAGTTTGGCGTCCTTTGCTGAAGCTGCTGCCCCCGCGACCCGACTCCGGATAAGCGGGAGAAGATGGATGGATGGATGGAACGTCATTTTTGGATTACATTACATTTTGTAACGTAACCTAATTACTTTTCATTACCTTTAGATTACTTTTTTAGATTACTTTTTTCTTTGAAATGCCAGTCAAAGCACTTCACTGCATTAACACGCCAAATGTTTTCATTTTTGTGACCATTTATGTTGCTCATGGAATCAGATTAAAGAAGGACGTTTAAATTATTGGTTGGCGTCAATGAAAGGATATAATTGAACAGCCGATTGTTTTATGCATTTTTCTTCTGCAAACTTTCTTCTGCAAACTTAAATTTGAAAGTAGTCCTAGAATTAATCCATCCACCCATCTTCTCCCGCTAATCTAATGCATTGCTTATGTAACCATACTCTGGACTCTCCACAAAAAAAGTCAGCTCATAACACCAAGCTACCTCAGCAATTAGCATTTAACATTTATCTGCGCAGTTAGCTTTAAGGTTTGTGCTCTCCAAAAACTAAATGAAACTGCTTGCATTCAGTTTACAGACCGTGGGGAAACAATAACTCCTGCTTCATTGGGCCTCCCTAATCCCTGCCTGTCAATCAGATTGTCTATATATATGGAGCTGTCCACATGTTAAAGCCTCTGAAGCAAGATAACATTAAACAGGTGTTGAGGAAGAGAATAGCAGCCTCGTTCAATAACATGCTATAGTGTTTCCAGGTTGGGCAGATAAAGAAGACCGTGGGACAAGTTTTGCGCCTGCTCATTGGTATTCAGTGGAGCACAGGGGAAACAGAGGCCATCTCTTTGTCTACAACCGCCATAAGGCAGGTGGCAGGCAAAGAGGGACCATTGTGTAGGGCTGTCAAATGACAGGCATGTTTATACTCTGGACTGTATGTGATGGTATTCACTGCAGTGCCAAGCTTATTTATGTAGCAGATACCACAGGTTGGCCTTTCCATCTTCAACTCCAGGAGGGAAAGCCTTACGAACAGTATTCCCAAACTCTTTGACCCCATCTTGTACAGTAACAATATTAGACTAACAACCATGAAAATAGATTTTCAAACATTTGATGTTTTTTCTAAATCCTGAAATACAGTTTCAAACTGTTGTAGAAAGCTTGTATTCGCCTATAGCGATAGAATGAACAATGGGGGAATCTTGTCATAGTAATGTAAAACTCCTTGAGGCCTGTGCAGCCTTTTTACTTGATGGAATGAAAAGCGTCATTTCACTCTCCCATATCCTCCTTGTCCCTGACTTGTTGCTCCCACCATTCACCAGGTCTTATTTCCTGGACGTGCTTGTTCTAGTGACAGACAAGGCATCCCTCCAGAGCAATTTGGAACCGGAGCACAATTGAACTTTATGTATAAATAATCAGTGTACATTCCCAGACATGTGAAGAGACAAGAGGAGACTGCTCAATGTAAACCTCCTTGCTTCTTGGTGGGTCTTGAAGTGACACCCTTGCTATAATCTTCTGTGGCTGTGTGTGCGTGCGTGCGTGCATGCGTGCGTGTATGTGAGTGCTTGTAAAACCATCTGCCTCGCTGAGCAAACCTGTGGTTTGGACACCAGCCAGCATCAGGTCCCATTGTTATTTTGCTGGCTCTTCCTTTCAGTGATCTACAAGGTTGCCATCTTGGCCCTCTGTTTATGTCTCTCTCATCTCCTCGGTACAGAATGGTTAGCTTGGTGGCTTAGCGGCATTGAGCATGTGCCAGCTAGCTTAGCCACAACGGTGGTTGTCTGTGTGTTGTTCTAAACCAAGACTAGGAATGATATAAAAACACTTTTCAACCAATAGTTTTTACCCTGAAATACCTAAAATGTAAACTACTTTTACAATTAAAAAATAGTTAAATAAATTACAGTAAAAATACATTTAAAGTAGAAAAAGTGGAAAAGGTAACATTAAGCATGAGACAGGAATTGCAACAGATATGATCAGTACCTCTATCGGTCTATCTTTAAGATCATTGGCTGACCAAAGTGTGTTGAATGTGGGCTTTATTATACCTGCAGGTGAGTGAAGAGAGATAAATTGATCATGTGTACAGGCTGAGGGTCTGAATTCATGCCCTTGATCTGTCTGTCCGCCCTACCCCCCTCCAAAGAGCAAATACTCTATCATCAGGCTGTGGGAACATCCCCACTTTCCTGCAAATATCTCTCTCACACACACATGCACACAGACGCGTGCACGCACGCACACACACGCACACACATGCACACCTTGTTCCTCAGGTGTATGTTCGGCCCCTGGCTCTGAGTTCAGACAGTGTTGTCTGGCTTCAGAGGAGCAGGGGAGGAGTGTTGGATGGGATGATAAGGTGCATGACAGCTCCCTTCCTGTGTCGAGACACTAACAAGGGAGCCGAGCCAACAAGCCAACTGCAGCGTCTGTAGCACAACCCCACAATGTCCACACCGCCCGCACACCGCCCGCACACCTTGAGCGATTCGCTGCGATTTTGCTGCAATTATCTGCGATTTGCTGCAATTAGCTGTTTTTAGTTCATCAAACTTTCTCTATTCAAGTTGTGTTAGTGAGACCTTGTTGACAAGAAAAATAAAACACTTTAAATGTTTAAACTTTAAATGTTAATGATAAATCCTGCTTTTTATGTATTCTAACTTCCACACACAGTTGTGCAAAATGTACCATTTGATGCACTTGGTGGTTCATTAAAACCTTTTCACCTCACACACAGAGCCGTCCTTGTACTTCGGGGAGCAAGAGTACATGGTGGATGAGAGTTCAGGCTATGTTGAGGTGAGGGTCTGGAGAACAGGGACAGACCTGTCCAAGATGGCTACCGTCACCGTCCGCTCCAGGAAGAGTGAGCCAGTCTCTGCTGAGGGTAAGGAGGCTTTAACAGTTAGTGGTGATGTTGCAAATAAAAATAAATATTTCTTACAAATGCCTTTATATTAACCTAACTCTATATTTTATTATTTACTTATTTATTTTGGAGTCTTAATACACAATGCTAATAACAACAACAATGATGATAATATTGATAACAATAATAACAATACTGTTATGTCCTCCTGCCAGCTGGCCTGGACTATGTTGGCATCAGTCGTAACCTGGACTTTGCTCCTGGAGTGACCATGCAGACGTTTAGGGTGACGATCCTGGATGACCTGGGCCAGCCAGAGCTGGAGGGCCCGGAGACCTTTGACCTAGTACTGCGGATGCCTATGAACGCGGTCCTGGGGGAGCCCAGCAAGACCACCATCACCATCAATGACACCATTACTGATGGTGGGACACACACACACACACTCACAGCGTGTCCAGCTATGAAAACATAGAACAGAGGAGACACACACAAGACGTGTGATGTTACATAATGCAAATAGTTGTTTGCTGCTATATACATGTTTAAAGTAGCCTACTATCACCTTTAACAGTGGGCATATGGGGCACAGTACATTGTAGTACCATCAGTAACATCAGTGCTATTATTGTTGCTGTGGTTCCAGTGCCCAAGGTTCAGTTTAAGGAGGGCAGCTATAGAGTGGATGAGGCTGACGGGGAGGTCAGAGCCATGGTTTCCCGCAGCGGAGACGTTAGCCTCAGCTCTACGGTGCGTTGCTACACTCGACAGGGCTCCGCCCAGGTGATGATGGACTATGACGAGAGACCCAACACTGACGCGTCCGTCATCACTTTCCTGCCAGGTGACCGCGGCCCTCACGCACACGCTATGCTAATGTTAATGCTATGCTAATTACCTATGCTAAAGAACCTTGTGTGTCCTGTCCTGACAGGCGAGAGTGAGAAGCTGTGTATTGTAAACCTGGTGGACGACTCTGTCTTTGAGGAGGATGAGGAGTTCCGCCTGGTCCTGGGAACGGCGAAGAGCAAATACCCCTACGGAGCCTCCATCGGGGAGCAGAAAGAAGCCCTGGTCACAGTCACAGACCATGAAGACAGTATGTGTCAGAATTATTAATAATCATAGAGAAACGATATAGAAAAGAAAATGTAACAGATTTTAACAGTGGCATATTCCTAATAGGAATTGTGCATATATGTAGTAAAAAAAAACTAGCCTACTACCTTTGGTCAAATGTTTATAACTGTTAAGCACGTTGAGTTGCACATTGTGTATGAAAGGTGCTATACAAATAAAGTTGATTATTATTATTATTATTATTATTACTAAAATGCTAACATAAGTATAGACAAAGAAACACAACAAACTACAATAAAACAATGACATTCCAACTGTCTCCCCTGTTGGTTATCTGAACATTTGATGACTTCAGTGTTTTTGCTCAGTGTCCCTCTTTTTTCTTGTATAGAGTCTATCATACGCTTCTCCGAGATCAAGTACAATGTACAGGAGCCCCAGGCCAAAGGTCAATTGACCACTGTGAAGATTCCTGTTCTACGCTTCGGAGACATCTCAAAGGTGTCAGTGGTGAGAGTACACACCAAGGACGGCTCTGCCACCTCAGGAGAGGACTACAACCCACTGTCAGAGGGTGAGGCTTCATGAGCTATCAACATGGTCCTTTCATGAGGTCCAAGGGAAATAATAAGAAAGGCATTTGCTATAAAGATTTGATTTCCGGTGACGGTTGCTGCTGTCGGGTACATCCTGTAGGTGTGCCCCTTGCATTTCTGTTTTTAAATCTAAATGTAAACCTCACCTGCATTTCAAACCGTTTAATGTGTATTGTTTAATGTCTGAATGTGCTATATGTATAGCAACTAGTTCAACATGGATGGTTTTGAATGTGCCTACTAAATATCACTTCCCTTCCCTTCATGCATTTAGCTGATGTTTGTTTTGTGTGTTTCCAAGATGTGGAGTTCAAGGAGGGTGAGACGGAACATGTTGTGGAGATTGAGATCTTGTATGATGGCCAGAGAGAGATGAGAGAGGCGTTCATCGTGCACATGAAGCCTGATGAATACATGGTGGCAGAGTTACAGGTGAGCTTTCCCTATGTCTCTCATTACTAACACCACACTCAAATACATACCATTTCAATCATTTAGTTAAAACACGCCACCCCAAGAAGATGTCATTCTGCGATGTCATTCTATGCTCAAGACGCAATTATATTCCACTATACATGTCAGGGCTATTCAATGCTCCAATTTAAATGAATGGGTTGTTATCAGGCTTCTAACAGCCCATTCATGTGTGTGTGAATGTGTGTTGGAGCATGAAGACATTTACATAGAAGGATCGTTGCTGCTATATTAATACTTAAAATATCATATAGAGCACCAATAATGTATATACATCTATTAGACATAATACATCTACATAATAACTTTGTGGTAAATAATGCCCCCATAGGTATCTCATGACCATCTCAGAGAGTCCCAAGGCCCACTTTTAAAGCCAGCCCTCTGTATGGCTCGGCCCAGGGCATACAGTGCTACATAGCTGCACAGGCAGGCGTACACCCTGTCCATCCATGCGTCCATGCTGTGTTAAAATAGCTAGGCAGCAGAGGCAGAAGCAGAGGCAGCTGCCTTGGCTGTCAACGTGACCAAAACACAGTGTCTTATAAAAAGACTTTCCCCCAGGAGTGAGATGCTGAGGGGTGGGGAATGCCCGCCATAGAGGGACCTATAAACAGAACTGTAACCATCCATTTCACATCGAGCCTCCACCACTCACCAGATCTCAAACTGTTATGACAGTAAAATGTTTCAGCTGTTGACAAATTATTCATTTCACCTTAGATCTTAAACAGATTGGAATATAAAGTCATTAACTATGTAATTTAATATCAAAAGTATACATATAATTAGATAACAACATGAACACCATTATATATGTATTTATTTATAATACATATTGATAACAAATAATTAAGTCAAGTCAGTTTATTTATAAAATTTATAAATTTTAAAACAGCCAATGCCAACCAAAGTGCTGTAAACAGCAATGCAAGTAATAATGAATAAATACATAAATTAAAACAATAAAACACAATACACATTGTCAATTCATTAAAATTTATAATAAAATGATGAGACCACCACTAGTAATTTTATTGAGCAATAGCCCTGATATTGCAGTATTGGTGGTTGCGTGTCCTATTAAACATTCAACCTTATATTGCCATGTCCACTGTCCTAAGGACCTTTGCTGATGATGCAACACACACACACACACACACACACACACACACACACACACACAGTTATTTTCAATAATTTGTAATAACAGTTAACGTTCTGCTTAACATGTACTGTTCACATACTGTGTATTTGAGCTAACTGTATTTGCATCCTCTCTGCACTAGATGAACAAAGCCATCGTGTACATCGAGGAGATGGACAGTGTGGCAGATGTTACCTTCCCGGCCGTGCCTGTGGTGATCTCCCTGCTCGCGTACGACGACACAGAGCGTGTGAAAGACAGCCCCCGCCCGCCCACCGGCTACCCTGTTGTGTGTGTGACGGTGAGAGGCTACCCTTCACACACACACACTTCACTTAGACCTCACTATTTGAGGTACAAAGCGCACAAGCTGCTCTGTACATGTAATGTAGCCCAGATATGTCATTTCATGAACAGAATTTATTATTATCGTAAAAATATTTTTCAAAATACCTTAAGTTATTCTTCTGTTTCCACTTCCAGTATGAAATAATGGTGGTGGATACATCATTGGCTTTTAAAATATATTAAACTTGTACAGTTATTATATAAATGTAACTGTTATAACTATTTTAGTTAAATTAAACAAACGTATGATACTGTATGTCAAAACAACATTTTCTTTGCCTGTGCTGCCCCCTGCAGGCCTGCAACCCCAAATACCACGACTTTGACAAAACGGGTTCCATCTGCTCTGCGGAGAACATAAACGACACACTGACCCAGTACCGCTGGCTCGTCAGCGCCCCCTCTGGCTCAGACGGGGTTACCAGCTCCATGAGGGAGGTAGACACCAACACCTTTTTCACCAACACCAAGTCCATCGCCCTGGACTCCATCTACTTCCAGGCGGGCTCCAGGATCCAGTGTGCAACCAGGGCATTCAACACTAACGGAGACGCAGGCCTCGAGCTGTCCAGCCCCATTGTCGTCATCAACAAGGACGAGGGTGAGAACGACAGTTTGGATTAGGGAGAGGACTGTGGGATTATCCCTGGTTTGGATGTCAACAGGGTTAACTGGTGTATGCCGTTGTAAGTGTGTAAGTAAGTGAAGTAAGAAAGTGAAGGTCCGTTTATGAAATGGAAAAAGTAATAATTGATTCATAATGTATTCCTGTTTTTCAGGTGACCCTATTCTGTCTATAATGATATTTTAACATGAATCTGCCTCTTGCTAGGCATGTGTCAGCCACGTATTGCTGGTACTGTGGGAGCTGAGCCCTTCTCGGCTAAAATCCGTTACACGGGCCCTGATGATCCTGACTTCCCCAATCTCATCAAACTAACTGTGAATATGCCTCACATGGACGGTGGGTAGCTGTATTCTCCATTCACGGTCACCTATGGTAAAGTCACGTTTGTTCACTTGTGTTGTGCTGTCTGAAGAGACTAATTCTGACATCTGACAAGCATGTCATTTAGTCAGCATTCCTCTCTACCGGAAAAACAAGCACATTTGGTCCCAGTTGTGACATAATTTCTGGACCAGTTGTCTATCCTGTGTTTTCCTGCCACTCCCACTTAAATCAAGTTAGGTTGTTTTAAAATAGTGCAAAGCCAATTTAAATGTTCAACTAAAAGGTGGCACACAATAAATTGATTGGGTCCTTTAAATTGCCCTGTTGCAGTTCAGAGGGGTTATTTCTGAACAACATCTTATTTTATATACTGTTTTCCCATCAGGCATGTTGCCAGTGATCTCCACAAGGCCATTGTCTAACTTTGAGCTCACCCTGAGCCCCGACGGAACACGAGTGGGAAACCACCGCTGCTCCAACCTGCTGGACTTCAATGAGATCCAGACTGGCCACGGCTTCATCACGGATGCCACAAAGAACCCAGAGATCATTGGCGAGACGTCTCCTTACCAGTACAGCATAAACATGCGCTCTGCCAACTCCCTGCGCTTTTACAGAAACCTCAACCTGGAAGCCTGCCTCTGGGAATTCAACAGCTACTACGACATGTCTGAGCTGCTGAATGACTGCGGAGGTTCCATAGCAACTGACGGACAGGTACCGCAGGGGAATCGCTGGCTACGAACACACCCACATTCACACACTTGCAAGCACTTGTGGTGATTTTGTCTGATCAAGAAGAACTTCAAGATGAACTGATTGAATCAAGGTTTATTCAGATCAATATGCTCCTATTCAACGTACTTATCACATATCACGTTCACATCACGCCATAAGCATGCTGTTCTCATAGACATCCTTAAAGCCTTTGATGCACGGACACACATTATCGGGACATTTCAGAATAACACAACCGGTTGGAACTAGTCAGTAATCTGGGTCACTTTTTAACCTTAGAATATGCCTTTACACAGTCGTATGCTTACGCTGGCCGTATTCCCTCCTACTTAGGTGCTGAACCTGGTACAGTCCTACGTCACCCTGCGTGTCCCCCTGTTCGTTTCCTACGTCTTCCACTCTCCCGTGGCGGTGGGAGGCTGGCAGCACTTTGACCTGCAGTCGGAGCTCAAGCTCACCTTCGTGTACGACACAGCCATCCTGTGGCAGGACGGCATTGGCAGCCCGCCTGAGGCTGAGCTCCAAGGTACCGCCTCAGGCAAACACTGCTCACTGCTGGCTGGTTTGGAGAAAGACAGCCTTGGATTCTTGTGTATGCATAGCCCAGAAATTAGACTCTTTGACCCTTTGCTGCTACATTCTGTAATTGATTATTTAGTTTTTCATTTTCTGTACTATCTGTGCTTTCTGTGACTCCGTTACATTTCTAATCACAATCTGACAACGCTTTAATTGGACACTGAAGCTGTTTAATCCCTCCACGTATGCACCGATTGGCTCAGTTGTGTATTCAAATGGCAAAGCGTTGTTAACGAGGGCGTATATGCAAACCCTGACTACTCAGTAATGTGTGTGGGGCTTGAGGAGTCTGTATCTAGGCTAGTGTGTGTGCACATAGGCTGTGCTGTTAAACAGTCTGCTTTGCCCTTGCAGGAGCCATGTACCCCACCAGCATGAGGATTAATGAAGAGGGGCGTCTGGTGGTCAAATTCAAGACGGAGGCTCGCTTTAGGGGCCAGTTTGTTATGTCTCACCCAGGTATGGCAGCCACACACACACGTATCTAATAAGGTGTTTTACAGGGTTATGCGGTGGCTCACACCCTCTCTCCTCATCTATTTCTGGTGTTCCATATCTTGGTTCCTTCCTGTGTTGTAACACTGGAGGTCATAAAAGCAAATGATAAAATGACACGTTGGCTTTTATAGTTTCGGAACATGTGCAACAGACTTTCTTAGAAGTCACAGTACACTGTACAGATACAGACACCAGGGCTGGAGTATCCATTAGCTTATCAAAGGCTCAAAACTGTGAATGTGTGTGTGTGTGTTGTGTGTGTTTTTAGGGACTAGCCTGTCCTCCATGGTGATGTGTGCAGACCACCCAGGGTTGACGTTCACACTGTCCCTGGTCAGGACTGAGCCCACATATAACCAGCCCATGCAGCAGTGGAGCTTTGTCTCAGACTTTGCCGTAAGTTCCCCACCAAACATGTTCCATTTCCCTTATTCTAGGTGTGCTCTCTTCTCCACGTTGTGCCAAGAGATATGGTACTATGAGAAAACCGTGTTGTGTGTATGTGTTGTGTTTGCACGTGTGAACTTAGGTGCGTGATTACTCTGGGACCTACACCGTCAAGATGATCCCTTGCAATGCATCTCCCAGCGGAGAGTTCAGTATCCCGCCTGTGTGTCATCCCAGAGAGCCCATCACCTTTGATGTGGATATACGCTTCCAGCAGGTCAGTTTCTTCTGACTGAACACTCTTTAGAGCTGGCAGGGCTTCTTCATTAGTGAGGCTATAGGTCAAGCTTGAGCATGCATTCTTACAACTTATACTAACAAGAAATATATTTATTTTGTACAATTATTTTTACATTTTATATAATTAACAATTTTATATTAAAATTCTTCATTCTTTGCTAAGACAGTTGCAGTTATTTTATTCAATTAACCTTTTTTGGAACACATTTTCTTTGTTTCAGGTGAGTGACCCAGTGGCTGCAGAGTTCAGTCTCAACACTCAAATGTTCCTGCTATCCAAGAAGGAACTGTGGCTATCTGATGGCTCAATGGGCTTTGGCGAGGGCACCGATTCTGCTTTCTCTGAAGGTAATACAAGTGTGCCCCCTGGTGGATTGTAGAAATTATTGCAGCCGATTGCCACTTCAGCATTCCTTGTTGTACAACATTCCAACTTCCTTTGATCCAGGCTCCTCAATCTATGGTCGTGTGATGGTGGATCCCGTCCAGAACCTGGGAGAGTCTTTCTCCTGCAGCATTGAGAAAGTATTCCTCTGTACTGGAGCAGATGGCTACGTTCCAAAATATAACCCCACAAACAGGGAGTATGGCTGTCTGGCTGATGCTCCCTCTCTGCTCTACAGATTCAAAATCCTTGTAAGATACGAAACTATAGGAAATGTCATAGATTTCCTTGACTATGGTACATGTTCTAAATTGTGACTGTGTGTTCTGCAGGACAAGGCCCAACCTGATACCCAGGCCACAGTGTTCGGGGATGTTCCCTTCAAGGCCACACTGGCTCAAGATACACCTGGCGCTCTGCCTTTGGTCAGGCAGCCTGGAACAGATGGCTTCGCTCTCTCTTCATCTCCACTCTTCCAGGTAGCTGGAATAGTTTACATGACATACAGTATCAATACATGCACACGACACAGGAACGTCGATCCCTAAAGAAAGCGGTTTGTGTTCTCTAGGTGGCTGCCGGTCGGGAGTGGTTCATCCACACCATCTACACGGTGCGCTCCAGAGAGAACGCCAACCGCAACATTGGCAAGCGCAGCGTGGAGTATCTCCGCCACAGCGTATCCAGCGTGGACCAGCCCCGGCACGCCACAGCGCTCGCTCTCCGTCGGCGCCGTGCCGCGCCCGCCTTCTCCGAACCCTCGCTGGTCCAGGACATCGGTGCAGAGAACAGCCGCGGCACCAACATCCAGCACATCGCCCTGGAGCGCGGCGACCGCATGGTGGTGAGTCAACGCCAGCCCTGGGCCCCGATCCACGACAGAGAGCCCTATCTGGACCGACCCCCGTTGGAGAGCTCTGGCAGGGAGTCAGCGGACACCTCAGCCCTGGCCTTGCTGGTGGGCGTAGCAGGGTTGGTCCTCCTCGTCTGCCTGATCGCTACAGTTGTCCTGCTGTTGTTACGGCGCAAGCGGAGGGAGAAGAGCCAGTTCCCTCCATACGCTGCCTCGTCATCGACCGCCTACAGGAGCTACAGCCAGCGGCCAGTGGGCATGTGGAACAGCTCAGACAGCTCTGAGGTGTAAAGATGTAGCAACTCGCATGCCCCCTTATCTGACAAGGACAGTCTTTCACCACAGTGCCTTCCAAGTAAACGCCTAGCACTGCAAGCAGCGCAATATGTCCTGTGGGCAGTCCAGGATGTGAGCACGTCAGGCTTGCTGTATATGCATTGTAGGTATAAGAATATTAATATTTTGATGCCGGCTGATAGTCTGTGGCTAGCTATTAATGTAGCGTGCCTGTGTATGTACATATACTATGTATGATTGACTCCTAAGCACCCTAATATAGTAGGCTATTGACCTGCTTCATAGGCTACCATGTCGTGAAATATTCCTTTATGCAGGGCATATTAAATTGTCTGTTTAAAAATTTCAATATAAGTAGAATTTAATAAATGCATAGCTTTTAAATGGTCATCCTTTAAAGTTAATGTTTGTTTTTTGAAGAGTGGAGCATTTGAATGTTAATGTTAAAGTCTGTCTTTTTTTTTATATTGAGATTTTGTTGTGCCTTACCCACTTCAGAATATCTACAGTATATGGTGCCATTCATAGGAATAGTAATTGTCACTGTAGTCTGTTGAGAATGCATAACTATCTTAGAATGTTATTATACATGGTCTTTAATATGACTTGCCTCACATCTGTACATAAAGAACTTTGGAGGAAAAAAAATAAAAGTAGTAATACAACCTGGTCACACTTGAAAGATTATATACCCATCTGTTCTGTCTACAAACATCCTAAACTATTACAGTACTATAAACTATAGCAATATGAGAGAAAAAAAAACCTCAATACATGTGAATATGATGAAGTGCCAGTTATTACATTTTCACCCATTCAGTTCAAAACTGGTTCAATATTAAACGTAATCATTACAAGTGTATGGTTGTATAGCAACTGCCAAATCCAAAATAAATGTTGTTGAAACTGGTCTGGTTTAAATTGTATGTACCCAGAAAAAAAATTAAAAAAAATAAAAATCACTTATCTATAGAAAAGTGGTAGTTTATTTGTGATGTTGAAAATTACATTATCTACTTCACATATGAAGATTAAAAAAAAAAAACATTTTCCTAAAAATAAAAAGGGCACATATTACTACAAGCAATGGAATGTGGTACAACCAACAGGCATAAATACATTTATATCAACCAACTCAAGTATTAGTTATTAAACAATAAAAAATAAACCAGCACAGCTGCACTGAGGCAGCTACGCAAATGAGCAGTTCAATAAACCTACAAGACGCTAGCAAGGTAGCAAGGTTCAGTCCACATACAGTACATCATCACAACCTGCGAAACAAACATTAAAAAATAAAAAACAAACAGACATTACGAACTACACTGGAGCTTGTTACTTGAATGGAAATTTACAACTTAAACTTTTTCCTGCGTCCGCGGCCATCCGGAGTCCCTTCAGATTTGCGTTTTTGAGCCTGAAAAATCAGTAAAGGGGGTCACTAGAAATTAAAACTAATGTGTTCTCACACACTTTACAGAAGTGAAACTGAAGGTAGCTTGTAGAAATTGTAGAAGTTTCTATAAGTTTCTAAATGCTGGTAGAGCTAGATGAGGCAATCAAAACAGTTGTAACAACTCTGACTGATTACAACAATTTGGCCAGGCAGACAATATTAGTAATAAATAGAAAATAATTGTCAACTTACCGAAACAGTCTTCGGGCCCCTTTTCTTCTTCTCCGCCTTCTCCCTCTCCTCCAACTCCATGTTTTCTCTCTCAATCAGGGTAATCAACGTATTGCAGCGCCTTTGCAGCTCCTGTGAAAAGAAATCAGTTTTTATAACGCAACAGAGCCCCAAATGTCCATCAGAGCTCTCTGTAAATAGCAGGGTGAGAGTTATGTGCGTGTGTGTGGGGGGGACCAAACAAAGAAGAGGCTCCATGCAATCACATGAGGGGAAAGCCATAACCAAACCCACCATGGCAGTCCTGGACTTCAGGAACCAGTCAAAGCGAAACTGTGGTGAGTTGCGGATGCATTGCCGAAGCTCGTCATACACGCTCTCCTTGTCAAAGCCCAGCTTGTGAAGCATACAGATGAGGAAGCGGTCTTCCTCCTCTGTGTAGTTCTTGCCTTTATTGGTGCCGTACGAGATACGCAGCTGGTGGAACGGAGCCTTGTAACGGCCAATCTGGACAGGGGCAACACAAAGCACATTACAGCAGATTAGTACAACGATAAGAGGTTGGGATTCAAATGCAGTGCCTCACAGAGTAGATCAGGCCAGTAAAGAACTGAACGGCTTAAGCCCACAGCAGTATACTTTAAAGCTAGAGTTAAATGTTGGCTACCTTAGAGTCCAGTGCTTTCTTAATGCTAATCCTTCTCTGAATCCTCGCCTCCCCTCGCTCAATCTGGGCCATTATCTTCTCAATGTCCTGCAGCTCGTTGCATCGCTCCCAGAACACAGCTAAGAGCACACAAGCAACAGTTAGTCAACCTGAAAATACACCAATAAAACAATTGGGGTATCTGTGTGGAATTGGGCGGTGGAAGGAACACTTTGAGGAACTCCTGAATCCGACTGACACGCTCTCTGTGATCGAGACAGAGCTGG
>JAODTR010000001.1:1773864-1785775 GCA_025399935.1 Amblyopsis rosae | reverse complement strand
AAATAAACTCAGGCTAAACTTTTTGCTGTGAGGCCACAGTGCTATCCACTGGGCCACCATGTTGTGCTGAGAGAGGGAGGGAGAGAGGGAGAGAGAGCGTTTTCATTATCGATAGCTGTCTATTTAATACTACACACAAACTTCGCACCACAAAGATTAACATATTTCCACAAACAATTGGTTTACCATTTGAGTTAAATTTGGAATACTCCAAATACTCCATACTCGGACCAAGGGGAGAAATAGACTGGCTAGACGTTCATGGTTTATATGAACAGCGTTATGTAGGCCTACTTTATGATCAAGATGTAAAGTGATTGTCAACAGAATCATACTTAACTGATTGCACAATAAATGTAACGTGTAGAGAACCACAAAATGCTGGCAGTTTATACTATTTTGTAAAACATACAGTAGGCCTATAGGCTACAACCTTCGACATGCAAATTATGCAATTATGATAGGTTATATTCATTAATTCAAGTACAGGCAGAGCCATGGCTCTGAGTACAGGCACGACACATATCCCACGCAGAAACGAAACACCGATTTGATTTTATATCACTACGAAAAAAAGGGAAAATATAGGCTACCAGTCGGAAACACAGCAGAAGAAAAGGTTAAACACATCAGGAGTGTTGATCGGGCTTATTGCACCTGTCCAAGTCAATAGGCTACACAAAGTAGGATACATTAGCTGGAGTCCAACTACTGTTAATGTGGAAACGTATAGGCTACAGATTGTAATTCAGGACGTTTATGTGTTGCTTGCCAACATTTGCAAGACTATTTGTGATGGCAAAGCCACAAACATTATTAAATAAACAAACAGATCACCCTATTGCTTGCTATCCTATGCCTATTAACCAATAAACGGTGCATGCTGAACTGTAACTTGCACGGCTGTTTAATGTAAGTTGCCTATAACTTCGGCACCAATGTTACACCGAATCACAGAGCTGCGATCAATACAGAGCCGTGATCAGTACCGTAGCCTGTTTTTACACACTCCCTGATATTCTTCCTCCTTCCAGGGCAGCGACGTACCCTTCTTAGTAGTAAAAAGCATTGAGTAGGCCTACCGGTAGCCAAACTTCTTTAAAGAAAAAACAACCCCACTTATTCAAACGGTGATTCTATTTCCTGCTCCTCCAGCAGCAAAGTGATAATATTCCGTGGCTGGTGTGTGGTCACCATTAATTGCGATATATTTCAAATTTATCCTGCAAACCTTCTAATATATCAGAATAGTTTCTAATAAGTTTCCCGAGTTATGTAGCAAAGAAAATGTCACATACCCTGGTCTCTCTAGTTTTCGCGCCAGACAGACAACATACCCAATCAAAATAGAAATATGAGATGATGCTGTGAGTGGGGAAAATATATTTTTTGCCCAGGACAATTACATCGAGCAATCTGCGCATGCGCGTACAGCAATGTTTAACAGAAGCGCTTTTCTGAATGAAATGAGTGAATGCAGACCGATGCAGACAAGCAGCAGAGCAGAAGCTAGAACAACATTAATTAACTAAAATTGTTATTATAACACAAATTTTATAGTGTTATATTAATAGATAATAATTACGATAATATATTAATATTATAATTTTACGCTATAACCATTTATATACAGTTATTACAGTATAATTTGCAGTTATTTATGGTAGGGCTATGCCCCACTTGCCCTTGTAAAACAAACGCAGCTGAGCAGGACTCTTAATAAACTGGTGAATAACATGTAACACAATTCATACCTGTCAGGATAGGGAAAACTCAGTTTGGAATATGAGCGCTGAGGGACCAGGTCAGTGATATATAATTGTCAGCTGTACAGAGAAACGTAGCCTAGTGTCCTGAGGACCAGTCGACACACAAAGGAGTTTTGTCTCTCTCAAGGTGAAATATCTTCACGGCTCATAGTGCAAATACAATCAAGCAAGGACAAGGTGCCGTTTAATCAACCTTTTTCACTGGAGGAAATGTGAAAAATATTAACAAAAAGGTTTATCAATGCTTTGTATGTGCTTTCTAAGTTATCCATGGTAGTATTTTCCCTTCAGTGTGGCTTTGTCTCAAATGTACTGACTGTATATTTGCATGTCCCTGTTATTTGACATCCAAGGCAGCAATAGATGCTTTTAAACCCCTTTTTAAACAGAAAAGCCACTTATACCGTAAAGGCTGTTGCACACTGTACGCGCAGCGAGCAGATCCGCCTTGGATCCGTTTCCATGTTAATCAATTAGTTTTGCGCACTGCAAGCGAGGCGGATGCTGCTCGCTGAGCCGAGGCAGAGCGGACACAATTTTTTTCCGCCTCAAGATTTTGACAGAGCCTGTATGTTGAACATAAGTTTGTTAAACTTTGTTCTGTATTACTGTATGAGAAAGAGCAGTCTTGCAAAATGTGCTTATGCAAGTACACATGTTAAACAATAGTAAATAAGTTGTGTTTGTGTGTGTGATGATACTTTATACAGAGAATGATCTAGATAATTTATTTATTGACTAAAGTGTGCACCTGTGTAGTGAGGTGTTGGGTCATGACCCCCCAAATGTCATGATACATCATATTCTGACACATGGGTGACAGATCTGTATGGTTGGCACTGTAGCCTGCCACTCGTCATAAGGTTATGGGCAGCTGTCCCAGAATTCCATGCACCCGGGACATGTCTGTGGCGACCTCACAGTATGTCCTGTCAGGGACAGCAGGGAGCCAATAGGAGAGGCCAATTAAAGGCTGAGCCTCAGACATAGCAGATCATCAGCACTGTAAAGGAGCACAAAGTCATTTGTATACCAAATAAATGTGTTGCAGATTAGGTATACTGTACATTGAAATGTAATTGTGTTATGCTATTCTGTTTCAAATCATATAATGAGATGGATATTGAAAATGTTTCGTAGGAGCAAAATTAGATTTTATTCTGCATAATATGGGTTTTCTGCCACAGAGGTCTCAATGTTTAGGTTAGCTTTGGTTGAGCTGTTTCACAAACAGGTGACATGAGAGAGTCATGTAGGTGACACATCACATAGCCCACAAATCACTGTTTTAGATTGTTATAAAGACCCTTTAAAGTTCTAGAGCAAACTACTTATGATAACATGTGGTCAGCCAATTAGCAAATGTTCTGGCATGCTTAGATGCAATACTGTAGGTTCACAAGACATATGGAAAATGTATTAGTTTCACATGGATGGATATGAAAATAGATTAACAATATGGATAAATAAAAACCAATGGCTTTACATAAAATAAGTCTATATACACACACATATATATATATGTGTAATATTATTTGTCGAACCGCCGAGCCGATGAGCGGAGCGCCCTTCCTGCACTTCGCCATTGCCAGTGTGCATCCGCTTCGGGCTGCAGGTCGCCCAAGTACCCAGCGCTTCACAGTCTCATATGCTTTATGTTAGTTGCTTATCATTTGCACCCTTGTGTTCCGTGGGGGTATACAGGTTGTGGTTTGTCTTTTGTCTTCTATCGGTTATTGAGTTTGCTGTATTGATGAGTGTTGCTCTGTTTCGTGAAACACTTGCTTTTGTCAATGAATTCTACGCCGGGCTCCTACCCTTTCCTCCCTCCATTACCATCAAGCATTTAAGACTCAAGCATTTAATATGATTTGTCATATCAAAATAATATTATTAGGTGTTTGACTATAAAATGTACCAATATTATTTGCACCTTGCAGCTAGAGAACTGGTTTATCTTATGAAAGATATTAATATTATCTACAGCCCACAGGTCAAAAAACAATTTCTCACAACTTTATAACCAAGGATAGTCTATGAGACAAGATTATCGTATGAAACACTTGTAAAACTACATTTGAAAAATTTGACATTAGATATTAGACCCAAATATCCTGAATCGGTAAGGTTCTGTTCGGTATGTACAGTATATTTAGGTTCTTACTGTATGCACTACTACAGCAAGCAATGATGCTTTACAATAATGACACATATTTGATTTAATGAGAAACATGTTGTTTAGAGCACTGCACAATAAGACAATAATGTGTGGATGATGACAACGTGGACTGAGAACTGGCCCAGAGAAGAAATGGAATAGAAAAGCGGGGTAGCGGTCGATAAACTGAGCTGAGACGAAGCATCAACCTGCTGAACTCACACCAACCTCACCGGTTAATGCAGACATGTTGGGGACCAGCAAACAGGCTGAGGACTCACACTGCACAAAGGTGTTGATGGATAGTCAGCGAAATAAAGTGGATCTAACATGTAGGCTAATGAGCCATGAAAGGATTGAACCCACTGACACGAGAGCCTTTGCCAAAAAAAGCAACAAATAAATATTGTGGGGGGAAAAACAACAGACAATTCCAGCTGCTCTCGGCTCTGGAGGAGAATCAGCCAGTGCTCAGGTATCCTTGTTCTCTGTTTATCAGAAAACAACAGAGAAATGGGCCGAGGTGCTCTCCTCCAGGTGCATTGTGGGCATTTGATTTGCGGCGCTCGGCCTTGCTGTTGTGTTTGTCTGTGAGCTCCTGACATGTGCACTGCTGCATGAATAATTGAGGCCTTGCACGCAGTCAGGGTCCAGCAAGCACTGCATGCTCTTTCTCTTTTCTTTTACTCAGTCCATCTTTTCCTTTATATCCATCTCACTGCCTTTCCTAAATCCCTGTTTCTTAGCTTCTCTCCCACTGAACTCTATAGATAGTCACCGACGATGTTGTTGTGCCACTTATATATTAATATAAGGATAATTACTTCCTCCACCATAGACTGCCTGCTCTGTCCATCTCCTGTGCTTTACTTCCGTATGATCCTGGGACTGATCCTCAACAAGGCTATCCTATCATCACAACAGTACAAAATATGAATTTCATTGTACAGAAATGCGCAGATGACCATAAATTAAATTGCAATCTTAATGGCGATAACTAAAATGTGACACTATTATACATTTTTGGTTAAATGGACTTTATCTGTTATCTGCTAACTGCTCAAATAAGTTAAAAAACATATTCAGCAATGTCGTCCAAATATGTATTGTTGGCTTTGGGGCAAGCCAGGCGGAATATGTTATAACCTGGCTGGGACAAGTGTCCCCCTTCTCACAGGGTCAAGCCAGGATTATGATAAATAAATATATATATATATATAAATAGTTGAAAACAAAAGATTTGCTTGATCAATACAAAAATACTTGAGGAAATGAGAATATATACAAGTGTCTCTTTAACAGTGACTCTCTCCCACCCACTCCCTTTCCCCTTTCTCCCTTTCTTGATTGAGCCTGAGCAGTTATCAACCCAAGCAGATAAACAAGTCTGGTTGCCAGATATAACTCCAATATGTGAAACTCAATAAAACTACGGAAACCAGCTGGGAATAAGAACGGTGAAAAGAGGAAAATGAAAGCTGCCATGCCCACAGGGCAAAACCCAAGGTCCCTTTTGGCAAAGTGAAGCTCCTTCTCTTCCATATTTTCTCTCACTTATTTATCTTAGAAAGTTAAAAAAAGAAAAAGAAATAGCAGCAGACTTTTTTTTGTAACCCTTGTTCACATTTTCAAAAAAGAATGTGTGTGGACATGCTCTTGCTAGTTTTTAAAGTATACGGGGAGGAAGATAAGCCCCTTCCATTTTCCTTAAGTTCAGGACACTGATAGCTGTGGGGTACACATATCTGTCTTCTTCACTCTTCTTGCCGGTAGGATCACTGTGATTTCCACTTGTCAGTGAGGGCCAGCCATGCAGAGGGGATGAGACCAGCACATCACACAGAAGGGAAAACAGGCAGAAGAAGAAGAAGAAAACAGGTTTTGAGGAGGGGGTCAGGGGGTGGGGTGACTAGCTTTGACTGGACTCACTCAGGTTTTGACATTGACGGGTTTGGGAGAGGAGGATAGGACCAGCCACCCCAGAGGACCGTGGAGAAGGAGAGAGCAAGGAAAGGGGAGGGGTGGGGTGGGGTGGTAGGGGGGTGAACTGCCAGAGGCTGCTCTTGGCTTTGAAGCGGCGACTAGAAAGGGCTGAGGGCACTGTTAGGCCCCTTGAAGTGGTTTCAGCACTTGTCACTCTTCCGGGCATCGCCTAGAGCTGTGGACAGCTCTGCTCTTTCAGGATGAGGTCCCACAATGGACTCCGCAGTGCTGAGCTCACCTTGATGTGGTGACTTGGATCAATAGTCAGACCTAGGAGCCGATGG
The DNA here is from genome assembly GCA_025399935.1 of Amblyopsis rosae. Lineage (NCBI taxonomy): Eukaryota > Metazoa > Chordata > Actinopteri > Percopsiformes > Amblyopsidae > Amblyopsis > Amblyopsis rosae. The sequence continues at coordinate 1,779,581 of JAODTR010000001.1, read as the reverse complement.
CACCGGCACGCTGTGATGTTAATGGTAGCTGAAATGCTTCTTGACGCTGCCAAGAGGAAGCAGCTACTGTCAGAATCCTCTCAGCGCTGCACTGCAAGCTACAAAGTATCGAAAAGCCACTATGGCTCATACAAACCTGTTCAGCCTGCAACGCTTTACTGTTCAGTAACGGGACGGAAATGGTAAACAGTGAAAACGACTCAAGTCAAGTTGTAAACAAATTGTTAAAAGTTTTTAAAATGTTTAATGTATATGGTATAAATGATATAGAACATGATATGTGTGGTGTTATACAGTTCACATTTTCTTTGCATGGTTCACATTTTCTTTACCTTGTGTAGTATTACAGGCATCTCCCTCGACAAGGGTGCATACCTTTGTTTTAGTAGCCCAGCTCAATAAATCGCCTGAAATACTCCTGGTCCCAAAGTACCCACTAAGTACTATTAGTATTTACTGCCTGTGCTGTCTCTGCCCCCACTACTGGCCTCTTCTTTCCCCAAAGATAGATTACATCGTAGACAGCCTATGACCGATAGATGGGGGCCACAATGGCTGATCCTTTGGAGAAATATGTGCTTATGAAAATCGTAAATTCTCTCTCAAACGCTAATTAGCATTAAGAGCACTGGTGATTTTATGTATCAACTTTAGCCACAATTAATAACCACAGCCTTGAGAAGAGCACGGGCAGATCGGCAGCACATGTTTTCTGCGTCAGGGCCGTAAACTCATTACATACATATATGATTGAGGCAGCCCCTCTGGGGGAGATAATTGTGGTTGAGAAATTTTAATTGCGCTGAAATGCATTCTAAATTATACTACCTTGTTTTCAAACACAAGTAGCATGACCACCGGGCTGGGATAATGGGTGATGAGTAGTGGAATGCGCTACAAGAACCGGTTTTATTTATTTTCTGCTTGGTGCCTTTCTATAGCCTGGAGGGCCAAAGATCTTTCAACTCAACTCTTAGGTTTATTTGCTTGAGAGTTGAGACCTGCCAGATACCTGCGTCTCCTCTCTGTTAGGAGTAAAATGAAGACTTCACCACAATATAGCCAGTGGAGCGATGGACCTATTTGAGCAGACATGCTTAAACTAAGCATCTTACAGTGTGTTCGATTGCAAGTATTAAAGCGCAGGCATGGGTTTGGCATCTTGCTGAAGGTGGTCTCTACATGTCTCGGTTCAAACCCAAGACCTCTCAGCTGGGATTTTACCCTTATCACTTGCCCACTGTAATAGGTACAGCAGCTTTAGGCCGCATATCCACCAAAGCTTTTGGAAGCGCAGCATTTTTTCAGCTGGCGGGGCATTCACACATGAGCGGCAATGCCGTTTTGGGAAAGCAGAGGCGCCCATAACAAGCCATTCAAAAAAGGCTTCCCGTCTCGCTTCTATAAGTGGGATGCAGCGCTTGCCAAAGATGAACGGTAGACTGCAAGAAATATAATATGTCCTATTTTTTATCTTTTGCTATCGCGGGAAGGCAAACGATTTCAAATCTCTGCCGGATGTAATAGCGGAACGGCAAGCGGTATCACCGCTGATGTGTGAATGCAGCCTGAGGACCCGATCACACAGAGACACGTCGCTAGAAACACGTTACTAGCAAAATCATTGTTTTCCTATGGACTGGCATGCAGTTTTTTATGGCGCCGCCATTTTTTTTGCGTTTTTAGACACGCATAAAAGTTGAAATATTCTCAAAGGCGCGGAGTCATGCTAATCGTCAATGTGACGGGACAGGCAGCGTTTCTAGCGACGCGTTTCTAGCAACGCATCTCGGTGTGATCGTAGTCCGGGGATATCATCTGACTATTTTCTCCATAGTTGTGGCGTTGTGTGCAAGAAGTAGGATGTGACGGTTGCTCGTAGTATTTGCCCCGCCCCTTCTCCTCTGTGATTGGACGGCCAAGAAAACAGTGACAGTGATGGGTGCAGCGTTTCACCCAAAGTTGAAAATGTTTCAACTTGAAAACACGTTTTTTATCTGTGAAGGTGAGTTGGCTGGCTCTGCGTGAACATGGATTAGTGGAGGTACAGTACAAAGAAAAGGTAAGGGTGGGGGGGGTGGGTCAATATCCAGGGTGGGATGGCTGGTGGTCTCATTGCTAATTAGTCTATGTTGTGTTTCCCTGGCAGTTTTTCTCCCCATGCAGGGCCTGTCACTGGGTTTGAGAAACTCCCTAGAGTCTTACCCAGTGGCCTCTGGCTAGTAATACTTTCTGAAGGAGTCACTATGGAAAACACAGACGATTGACCCTCTGCTATTTAATCCCTGTCGGTATCACACCCTTTGTAGCAATGGAGAATAAAGTCCTTTGAGGACTTGCTCTTGCTTTAAAACCTCCATACAGTATGTAAAATACATGGAACATGGCCACTATACCCTGTATGTGTCCCAGAACAGGGCATGATCTCTGGGGTAGGAGAAACAAATAACACACAAAAAGACTCTCACACCAACACTATGTGGGTCCTATAGACAACCCCTGGTTCTGGTAGAGTGAAGTGGCCACTGGGCATAGCCAAAAAGGCTTTGATAGCTCTTCCACCGTGGGAGGTAATGGCATGCTGGTTTGAGTGTTTCTCTATAGATCAGTGTTGTATTACCTTTCATTCAAATACTGACATGTACACTATTTGTCTAACACTCACAGTGGAGTACTCAGAGACATTTTTGATGATTTGTGGTTTCTGAGATCTCAGAACAGTGTGCTGACCCTGACTATTGCCGCCTTTTGCATCACCCGAAAATATTTTTTGGGGTGATATTCAAGTGGGAAACCTATCACATTTCTGACGATTGGACTGAAAATCGGTAAACAACATTAATTTCATATGAATTAATAAAAATGTAGTGGCAATTCTCAGGGGATTTTTCAAACAAATTTCTGTCAAGTTGATCAACGTTTAAGGTAACATTAGGAAACAATGAATGTACTGGAATGGTATTTTATGTCAACAGTATGTCATAATTTGTCATTTTCTAGTTTTTGCAAGACCGCCTATGCTATGCAGCCATTTGTAATGCTAAGAAATACGATATCTGTACCATAACATACTGTCCATTTCCAAAGAATTACTGGAAGAGCCAGTTGATCGTTGTCGCTTCAGGGGGAAATAGACACCAGTAGTAGAGCCAGATATAGTATGAAAGCTCTCTGAGATCACACACAGTCTGTAACATCAAAAAAGTGTCCACACAGATATTCGTAATGGGTTTAACTGGGATGAATTATTCAACTATTCCCCCAATGCCTCTCATTGACCAAGTGAACACAAACAGTAAATGGTCATGGCTAGGTGTATAATGCATCCATGTTGTAGTTCCTTATAATACATCTATAATTTCCGAGACAAATGGTCTTTACCTAATTAGACAGTGTCTAATACTGTAAAGCCTGAAACACACAATCTGATATTAACCTGATCCTTGGATGATTTACCGGTCGAGGTTAGAAGGGGTTCGGCTGTGCAATGTTGTGAATAGAGCCAAGTGTCTACACAGATAATCCTGTAGTTTGAGAGGGTTACAGACCCCAACTAAAGGCCTAAAGGCTCCAAGATGCTTCTCAGGCAGGATTCAACATGTTTGATAATGTATCCCTGCCAAAGCCCCAGAGAATGGGAACTGATCAGTGAGCATCCTGAGAACTCACACAGACACAATAGCCAATAATAGGCTCTGAAAGATGAGAACAAGTGTGAGACATAAGGATATTGTTTTCAACAACACACCATCATAAAAATAATAATTGACTATTGGCTATTGGCTATAATTGGCTATTTGCAAAGCAAGCATAGGAATTACATAACTCAGTTATTGTGTTCACAGTGTCAACAGTCAATAGTTAAAAGTCAAAACAAAGTTTTCAGAATGCTAAAAATCAACAATGTACAAGCCAACAAAAACACTTTTGTTGAGGCAAAGATGGAATAGGGCTCAAATAAAGATTTTTCATGATTTTGACTGTGTTTATGTCTACGGGTGCCATATGGAGTAGCAACGTCTGAGCTTCAATTAATGTTTAGACCCAGCTCAGTCAAATGGCTTATTGTTGTCTTATACTGGTGTAAAGTATGCATTCTGTCTCAGAATGTATTGAGATCCAAAGGACTTGCCTGTTGACTGTTAAAATGCATTGCACATTTGCAAGATGTAGGCTACAGTAATTATGCTGTTTGACCTTACACACTTTTGCTGCATATACTACATTGTTGGACTTGAATTATTGTATCATTACTATTTTGCTCTTGCTGAAAAATTACATTTGACGCAGGGAGCTTTGCAAAATGGTGGAGCGTCAAACACGGCCTTCCTCTGTGAACAATTCAGATTACTTCATTACTTCATTACCAGATCTAAAAAGATCCTCCACATGTGGCCTTTGCGCTGATAAAGAGGCAGTTTGACTAAAGCTCAATGTGGTTTACTGTGACAAGGCATTGAGGGGGGCTTCCATGAATCTCTAATAAAGATGAAGTGCTTCTTCTGGTGAAGTTCCTGAACACCACTTATGACGCTCCTTGAAGATGAGGGATATCTGCAGCACTAATGATGAAGCATTCCCTCATGGATCAGCTACTGCTGTTGCTGATCTGAGGGTATGTATATGTGTACATATGTGTGTGTGCATGTGTCTGTGTGTGTGTGTGTGGGGGGGGGGGTTCAGTGAAATGATACCCTTAATGGCTGAGTAGTTATTTTTCAAACAAACTTTTTATTAATAATGAATGTATAGTTTTTTAAAATATGTATCCCTTTCAACTGAAATGTTACTATTTACAGTAACGTAATTGACCACTTGTGTTAAGGAGAATGTATACAGTAGGTTTGAATTCTGGGCATGCTGGGGATCAAACCGCATCTTTCAGCTAGAAGTTCACCCTAACAGTTCATTCTACAATTTCCTTTTTACATACATTGTTGTGTTATATAAACTAAATATGTACGTTAGAGACCTATGGACAAAAGCACTGACATTACTGGAGTTTATTCCTGTAAAATGTTTGGGTTCAGATACTGTATATCACCAGAGTAAATATTTTGTTTGTTTTTGATGAATGAAATATACAATATACTCTTGATTAGTTTATAGTAAGTAATTACATTGTAGACCCCACTATACAAATATATTATGCAAACATACATACATCAATGTTTTACTTCTAATGTTTCTTCTTCTAGTTTGAAAACAAAAATGATGCATCAATACTTTCTTTTGTGCATGCACTGAAAGTAGGACCAAATGGACAATAAACACTGTTGATTATCCCGCTGTCAAAGCCTGAGATTTTGCAGATCAAATTATGAGAGACCTTGCAGGCTATGCAGGGGCTCTGCGCAGGATTAGGGGGCAACTATCTCAAGGCTGTGCTTCTCCGATAACCGCACCTATATGGCAGCCTTTTCTCAAACATACAATTACTCGTCCTTTCACTCCCCCAGCCCTCTCCACCAAGCTCCCTTTTGAATTTCATCAGGGGCTTAATTAGTATACAAATAAAACTTCCCTTATCTCCCTCTCGCCCTAATTGGCCTGTCTTTAGTTATGCATGACGTGTGTGTGTGTGTGTGTGTGTGTGTGTGAGGGAGCTGGGGCCCCTGTAATTAGAGTGACCGTGTTCACCTTTCCCTCTCAGACACACTGGTGCTAAGGGAGCCCATGGGGGGGGAGGTGTGTGTGTGTGTGTGTGTGTGTGTGTT
>JAODTR010000001.1:1754742-1772054 GCA_025399935.1 Amblyopsis rosae | reverse complement strand
GTGGCTGCGCTCAGGATTATTGCTCTGCAATCATTCTTGGACATCCCAGCGGCGTTCTCATGAGCCAGGAGGGCTCTGGGTGCTACTGGTTCCCACTGCATAGAAGGAGTATGGGGTGGGGGTGGGGGGGAGGGGGACTCTCTCTCCTTGCCCCTTCACAGCTAAGTGTTTATCGATTGTCTTAGCCGCGCTGCTCAACAACTTAATATTGGGTGACAGTGCGCTGTGCTCTCGCCGTAATTAGAGTTCAGCTGAGAGGTGGAGGTTGGGGGGAGCGGGGTGCAATTAGAACCCTTTGTTATTAAACCTGATTCATCCCCTTCCTGCTCCTGCTCCGCTCTCAACTGCTCTCCGATGCTCAGCGAGGCTATCAGGCCATCTTGCCTCCTGAAATTGGTTAAACTGCAAATTATCATGCTTGTTGCTTGACTTCTCATGCCCCCCCCCACCATCCCCATACTCCCATCCCTCCTCCCAGACCTGCATTCTTCCCAATGCCAATAACGCACACTAATAACTGTAAAGAGCCCAGTCAGATGCACTCCAGGATTCACAATAGAAGAGCGCAGCCCCCAGGCCTGTGAATTGATGAAAATGTCTTATATTGCTCATATGTATGTACACATTTGCAGTCTCAGTGCATCCTTTGGTTAACTTTAAAGTTGCAGGCAACTTCACAGACGTTACACAGGAAGGTTTAACTTGCAGAATCTCCTTAAGCAGTTGAGCCATTAAGTGACTATATGCTTTCATGTAAAACCACACATATGTGTATCTAAACATTTGTGAACAACAATTCGTTTTGGGCTAATATACAAATATGCTTTAGTACTGCATGTACAGTAGTGAATTAATAATATGAATAATAATAACATTCGCCAGTGTAATAGTATGGATTATTTGATTGTGTGAAATGTGGTCTCAGAACAGATTAAACTGAATTGGTTAGTCTATTGTTAACAGTGGTTAAATCTATCCATTCTACACATCAGGCATCTATTTAGAATACTGTCACTTTAAATAGTCTAATTAGAATAGAGTCACTGTGTGATCAATTATTTCAATAAATCAGGAACTGCAGTCCACTCCCTCCATCCAGATTGTCAATTTACTGTGTACCATCCCCAAAGCCCCCACTTCACACCCCTCCATCCACCAAACATTGTTAGTTTGGAGCAGTGATGGGAGTTGACAATACCCCCCGAATCACACACACACATTCATTCAGCTCTCCATCCCAGTCTTTGTCTCCGCTGGAGTCTCGGGCAGCTTGAGATGGAGCTTATCGGGAACAGGAGGGGAGATCAATCTCAATACCCAGTAACGGCAGGACCAGTGTCAGCTAAAGGAGAGACAGCTGCCACGCAGAGATGGAGGGAGGGAGAGAAAGGGAGGGAGAGAGAGAGAGAGAGAGAGAGAGAGAGAGAGTGGCAACCCTCTGTATGGCCGTCAAGTGAGCGAGCTGCTTGACCCAAGGGAGGGAGTCCACCTCCAGTAGACAAAAGATCAATTCTCTCCATCTTACTCCCAGCTCCTGATAACAAGCAAAAGTTCAGCGGGCCTGGGAGCTGTATTGCCTTTGAAATGTGCAATCTGGTGTGCCGCTCCTCGCCAGTGTGCATGCACACTGATACCCCTTCTTGCATCCCTACCCACACAGAGACACAGATGCATTTGCGTCACTGTGCGTAATGGTTTTAAGTGTGGGCATAGATACTTTATTTATGACCATTTGACCTGAGGACCATTCGTCAGTGTAGGATAGGTCAGTGCTGCTGCTCATTGGCTCTAATGAGAACAGATAACGCTGTGGGCCTCGTGTGCTAAGGTGTTAGTGCCTGTTTAAGGCATAATGTTGTGACAATTTGCACATAAGAACGTGTGTACGAACAGCGCGCACATGGCTAAAGCACTATTCTGCCTGCTGTTAAACTTATACAGAGGAATTTGTTGAGGAACTTACCAACACGACTCTGGCTATTTCCAGGTATTTTTCTTTTACGGACTGTAAGTAGTAAGTAACAACTGAATGAGTAAATAAAGTGCTGCACTAGTGTCGCACCGGAATTACAGATACAGACTTTGTGACAATGAAAATCGGCTTCATCACTTCCGGAAGCAAGCTTACGAGGGTGTGTGTGTGTGTGTATGTGTACAGTATATACATGTATGCAGTATATACATATATACATGTTATACATGTACAGTATATGTTCAGCACAGTTACTTATGTGACGTAGTGCTAATGGACATAAGAGGCTGAAACTATGGCACAGAATGCACTATTTGCGCTCTCTCTGCACTCACTTTTACGCTGTGTTCGCTAACAGTACATACTTGAGGCCCTTTAGGTCATCTTTCAGAGTAGTTTAATTATTTTGACCTGTGACCCCCAAAAGGAAACGTTAATACGTTCATACTATTGTAGTTTCTTAGCACAAATGTTAATATATAAAAAGATATAATGGTATAATATGATGATTATACGGTATATATATGTAGTTTATTAAAAAACATCTTGTGACCCTGCAAAGAAATATCACATATTTGGGGGAGGAAATGGGGAGTGTATCAAACCATTTCCATGTGTTCCAGTGAATTTCCCTTTCCTCGGCAAAGAAACTGAGGCTAACAAAGCAGACAGTAAGAGCAGACAGTACTAGACAGGAAGCTGTTGCATTTGGACAGAATCAAAACATAATCTGTGACAGAGTGCCATGCCAGGGCCCTGTGGTTTTGGATAGTGATTGTGGGTAACATTGTTATTGGCAATGAGCTACAGCAGTCAAACCAAAAACATGCATCTCGAAACATTCAATTTTGTGTTGATTCTTTTCCATCTGCAGACACAAGTGTTATTGATAACATTCTCATTTGGGTAGGGCGTTTATAGAATATATTGTTTCTTTCCTGTTTGTGAATGGGCTCAAGTCACTGCACTTGTTTTGGTTATCTTTAAGAGTTCCCCAGAAACCACATGTATGAATGTGAGTCTAACGTATACCTTGTTTACGGAATATTTAACATGTCTAGCATGTTTTTTGTTCTAACCTCGTACTGTCACATTAATTAAAAGTAAGCCTTTCAGCCTAATTGCTAAAGAACAATTTAATATTTAGCTTGAAGGCACATGTGTTCAAACAATTTACTCAATAAAAAACATTTTATGGAAACTATAAAGTGGCCAATCACCCACATCAAACCTTCCGGACCACAACAGTGGCTGATAATGTGACAGCTCCTTGACGGGTTCTGTTAAAGCTAGGTCGTGAAGCCTTATGGGATGAAGAAGACCCAGCCACTCCTCATCAGACAGATATTTTATTGTTATAAAGGGTCACTCTAAAGTATTCAGGACAGACACTGCACCCTGAAACACAGAGGACACACCACACAGTGCTCGTCAGCTCACTTTTTGACCAGACGTTGTTATAGCTTGGTACTTGTTATCTGTTCCGTTCCCTAGGTAGCCCTTCGTCATTTAAAGAGCAAATGTCGTAACAGTCAATGATTAGGGCTCTCTCAGGGACCTGTGATCAGCACCCTGCACCTATTAATGCAGATGTATTCCTGGTGAGTGTCGGCAGGTATTGTCACCACACGGCTAAACGTCGCCGGACATCGTTGAGGCAGGAGCCTTCACCCAGTCATGGTTGTTTTTGTCGTGTTCTCGCTGAGAGCACATGATGTTCAATTAATGTCAAGGAGAGAGAGAGAGAGAGAGAGAGAGAGAGAGAGAGAGAGAGAGACAGACGGGTCCCCGTAGTGCATCTGTCTCTGCTGTCTCCCCTCCAGAACATCTGCCCCGTCAACATGGCGACCGCTCCTCTCACCCTGCCAATGACGGGCCAGGTGTGTGCCGGGGGTTCGGGCCCCTCTGTCCTTAAGCGGTCCAGCTGTCACGTCTGGCGCAGAGGCAGGGTGTCGTCCGTGACCCCGTCATGCAACCCTCCCGCCCCCTGGTGGGCGACTGCATGCGCACGTCCACCAAGGTGCAGGACGGGCCCAAACCCCCTGCCCTGATGTGCCCTGTGCGTCGGAGGAGGGACGAGAAAATGACATAAGGATTTCACTCACTCAAGTGACGAATATATAGAAAATATATTTATAAAGCATGTATGATAATGTCCTTGAAGCTATTAGTGCATTTTGTTAAAGACAGAAACGTGATTATTGATGAAAAAACAAAAGGTTTTAAGGCTTTCACAAAGACTTTTGAAAAGCCTAGTGACCTCCATGTTTATGGAAAATGTTCTGAACATATTTAGAAGGAGAAATGATTTACGTTTCTTGCTTACTTGCGGAGCCACCTCCATTCAACTGCAAAAATGAGGGAACATGTTTTCCAGTTACGCTGTTGTTAGGGTCCATATTTCTTAAAGCTGTCTACAGGGACAAATATACTGACAGAGAGCTTTGTCTCCTTAAACCATAGAACTATATAATACCGCTTTAAACACAACACCTAACAGCTAGCTACATCCGTTAGTGGTGAGCAGGAATTTGGAACTTGGACCAGAGAATTGATGGCCCAAGAGGTCTGTCTGCCTTGTCTGCCCGCCTGCCTGCGTTTGGATTGAAGGACCCGCTTCACCTTTGGCTAATGTATTTCTCTCATCCACATATACGGACTGTCGCTTCAGCTGCTGAATGGTAATTCCACTTGATAACCTTAAGGGAGCTAGGGCAGTGGAGAAAAGGCAGCTATACAGAGGAGACATGGGTGGGGGAGGGGGGCGTTGAGCATAAACGGTGATGTATGGGCTAGATTGACGTGACTGAAACTGGTGTTCAGTGGACAGAAGCTAAGACAATCTACCCTGTAAGTAACCCTTCAGCACTTTGGTCCAGTGTAGCCTGTGGGAAATATAGTGCCACAGCTGCCACAGTGGACACACCAAAGAGTGAACACAACTACCTGAAGGCAAGCGGCACCATGAATGTCTGCCCTTTCAGTACCAGAATGTTAGCATGTATGGCGCATGGATGTCAGAAATGTACAGTTTACATCTGACATCTGATATTTGTTTATCTTTCTATATACGAGAAGAACATATTTTGGTATGATATGCCTATTCTCAAATTGTCTGTATAAATAGATTGGCCAGATATACACATTAATGTATCAGGAACCTGTATGTTAAAATGAGCCCCTTTTTTTTCTGGTCACACTCATATTATTCTAAGTCAATAGTCAATAGTCAATAGTATAAATCAGGCTTTTCGTACCACTTGTCTGTGTTTGTATGTTTTTGCTGACATTTGATAGTGCACTCTATGTAGTTCCTAATTTTGATATATTTATAATTTCTAAATCTAGAAATCACCAGGATTGTGGTGGTAATGTAACTTATAAGGCCATGCCTTTTGTATAGTATAATATGTTCCATGGATTCCAACTAATTCAAGGTTCAATATTTAGAGCTATGGGAGCAATGTCACGCATTAAAGAGTAACAATATCAAGGAGATTTGGTCTATGATTAGTATAGCAAATACAACAATGTGCAGGTAGGGCTTTTGCATCTTCAGAAATTCACAAAATCAATGTGTTATGGATGGATTCAACACATTAATGGCTATTGGAATGCATACTGTATATGTGCATTTTAAAAATCAACCCTTATGTCCACTTTAACAATCCATGTCAGGAAGCACAACTCACTGTATGTTAAACCAAGAAACAATGAATCAATGAAGGCGTTGTTTGTTTGGTCATTCCTTGATTGAGCTGTTGCTCTTTTATTTGCGTATTTCTCTCTTACGGTACATTGTTCGGTGTCAATTCCCAGCCTCACGTGCAGTGGATACACAGTTGTCTGGTATTATTGGCAGTGCGCCTTCATCCTTCGACACCTCCAACCTCCCTGGTGGCCTTTGTCACAGAAGAAAGAGAATGATCAATATCCCAGTTAAACTAGACGTTCAAAGCAGGATCTCGTACTTGGGCCCTCTTCTTTAATGAATTTTCTTTCATTTCACACAAGTTTTTAAACATCAAACAATAAATCGGCCAGGGCACAGTAAAATATTTAGATCTATTGACTGTGGTTGAAAAATGTAGAGGGCAAAAACTCTGGTGGTTTGATGCTGATACATTCTGAGCACTTTAATCCACCGAGTGTTTTCTTTTATCTGCTTGAGTTTCTCCAAAAGAGGTGAAAAGGGCCTCAAGAACGTTCTTAAAGATCAAGAAACTCTTCCTTAAATTGTCGCTTACCTTAAAGTGTTTCTTTCTAACGCAAAGCTTCTTAAAATGTCCTTGATGCTAAAACACAATACACTAGATTCCAAGGTATACAAAATACATTATTTCTTGCAGAACAATATAAAACAAATATGCAAAATAACAATAATGTTAATTTTTTTAAATGCAATAAATCAAAATAAAACTCTTATCTTAAGTCATTTTAATAGGTACTTAGTCCTAAAATCAGACATATTCACTGGCACTAACCCACCTGCATGAACTTATTATCTCACTGATGTGGTAAGTTTAGTTGCTCTTTTATGAAAAACAATATTTTAAAGAACTTTACACATCATATGCAAGCTTAAGAAAACATATTGCATAACCTACGATTGTTTGTGTCCATCCTGTGAAAGATACTTTTGTAATTGTAAGGCATTGCCAGTGTAGCCTACTGAGGAGAACCGCTGTGCTTCCTAATTCCCCATCCAAAACAGCTCCTAGCTCTGTGCTAGTGAGGTGAAAATTAGATAGTACATGGAAAGAGGAGAGAGAGAGGTTTGTTGCTTGTTAGGCACATTGACACAATATTCTGCTGGCATGAATAGCCTCACAATAATAAAAAAAAAGAAAATAGAAATATGTGGGAGAATGCAGGTGTGGTGTTATTGAATGTGCCTTTCAACTTTTACTGTAGTATTGATGCATGGCGCATGTACAAGCCAGAGAGCAAGAGGAGTCTTCTATGAGATTACGTTTTACACGTGTTCCATAATAAATAAGATGGAGCAGAACTGCAGTGAAGTCAGAGTAAATTCTCTCAATGCAGTGCATGTCATATCCTTAATGATTTTCCTCATTGCTGAATCAAATGTTTGATTTGACCATTCCTTGCCAAAGTTGCATGAGGAAGTGCTTTGACTTTTTGTGAAGGCATGCTTCTGAATACAGTGCCAGGCTGTGCCTATGGATGTGTGGTTGCATGTCTGGTGAGTCTGCCTGTGTGCATGTGTGTGTGTGTGTGTGTGTGTGTGTGTGTGTATTCGGCTGGACTTAGATGTTTAACATCTGTGAGGTGATTCATTCTGGTGCGGATGTGGAGCGACACCAAGGCACATCTGCCCTGGCCAGGGTGATCGCTCTAACCTGCCCTTCATCAGGCCCCCAGTTTCACCATGCAAACCACTTTCCTGAAGACGCTGTCATTTTCCCTACTCCCCACCATGTCTGGTTCACAAAAGTGACATCCAGATTTTTCCCCCCATTTGTGCTCTCAGGAGAGCAACAGATGCATTGCCTTGGGGCGATTTAGAAATGGCAAACACAATGAAACTCAAGAACTCACACAGCCAAGATGTAGCATAACCTTTGCATTTTGACTGTACAAACACATCAAACCAGATAAAATGTAATTCCGACCATCTACTTTTGAACATGGCAATATTTAACCAGCCCTCCCCCCACCCCCAAAAAAAGAAAAAAAAAGTGTTTCCGTTCAAAAGACAGATGCTTCCCTTCCTGACATTCTGTATACCTAAATAAAGTTTCACAATTGTGCACTTTCTCTGAAGAAAAGCAATATAATGTGGTTTTACTGGGTCCTCACTGCAGAACTGTAGAATAGTCTTATGAATTGGGACAAAACAGCAAAACAGGCTACTTCTATGTAATATCTATGGTAGAGAAATATATTACATATACAGATTTGTGATTATCATCATAGCTCATGCTATTGTCAATCTGATATCTGTATATAATCAACAATCAAATGAACAAAAGCCCTGCTTGTGCATGCTTGCCATCAGATGGAGTGAAAATAATAATACAAATAATACTAACAATAATAATAAAATTATTTTAATTAACTCATCTCTTTATCTCTATTGGTGTGTGTGTGATATTTTACTTTTTCAAATAACATGCATGAATCAATCAAATCATTTTTCTACCATGGGAAATCTACAGTATAACTGTAACAGTTCCTGAATCTCTGTATATCTCTGAAACAACCAAATAGTCTATTCTCTCTATTTCTCTCTATCATATTAGTTACTATTTCATTCTCCTATTTCATCCAAAATGTGTTAACATTATCTTTTTTTTCCATTGTAATACATTATTCTTACTGTTATCTAGTCATATTTACTTAAACTATTTCAATGTAAAATATAGGCTAGACCTACAGTTTCATAGCTGTCAAAATCAATGTTAAAATCCCAAACCATATTACCACTTTTGTGAGCTTGAGACAGGTCAGAGAGCATATTGGATTGCCCCCTACCTTGTTCAAAACATTAGGTGTTTCCATTATTTAGTGAACATTCATGTCAAATGTGGAACTGGATCTGTCAATTTGACATTACAATATTATATGATTTATTTTGTTTTATTTTATTTTATTACTTTAACATGTATAATAAAATCATCACATTATAGGCATTAGTTCATTCATCATCATTCATTCAGTAATTCATTAGTTGCTGATAATCTGAAATTAATATGTATTGTGGAACTCTAAACACCCAATATACCACTGATATGCGTTTAGCATTTAGCAATATAAGATATTCCCCTGTTTGTAATTTACAGAAATTCTTATCTAATTGTCAGCCTGTACTTTAAGGGTTACCAAAATTACAATTAAAATCTTGTCAATTGTTATTGTTACAATAACAGTACTAAAGAGGTCAATAGTTGCATGATTCTTTTAGAACTGTTTTATATTATTATATGAAGACAGGTATAGAAACCATTTAGAAACAAAAACCAATATGTTGAAATCGGTTTGTGTCCAAACTGTCAATAATACTATTCATGTAAATACTGTTAATAGGTAATAATGTAGGACTGATGTCAGTTTCATATTGTTTAACCCTTGTATTATATAACTTTTCTTTATTACAGTATTATAATATAATAATATTTCAAGGATGTCTTCTTATAGGTGTAAACACTACTGTACATTGTTGTGTCAAGTTCAAAATATTTTAAATACTCAGAGGAACAGCTATTTTACTTTGACAAATTAGACAGAGGAAAGGCTAATGACTAACAAACAGCTAGTACAGATAAAATTAAGTAAGTGGCATTGTCTTTTCTGTCTATGAGCTCACAGTGCATGTTTGGCACAGATAAATACCAAGGACAGACAAGGCCTTTGATCCTATCTTTGGAGCGTCCCAGATGTTCCAGTGTAGGGGCATTGTCAAGTATGGTTTATTTGCAGAGGTAATGCCCAGCCATTATATCTACAAGTCATCCATCAAACGTAAGGGAACATTACAGGCACGTCGTTTTATTCACATGAGTGAGCAATTGAGGTTTGTCAGTGAAGGGAGTCTTGATAGAGCATAGCCACATCTTCAGCTACATGTGTTTTAAAGGGACCCAGACACAATGTTCAGTTTAAGATGCCGACAGAATATTTACTCTCTAAATTTGCTGAGGGTTTTCTATCTGCCATTAAGGGAGGATTAAATGTGATATTTTAATACAATGTATGTCATAGGAGTAGACAATTTCCTCAGTAATAGGTAATTGTATTTTTGTAAGGCGCCATTCTACTGAGTGCAGACATCTATTGTCGAACACTACCTTTGAAAAAAAAAAAAAAAAAACATATTCACCAGCAGGTGGCAGTATGATACCTGACTGTAAAAACTACAAAGTTCAGATTCTTCATTACTTATCAAGAAAACGTTGATTTATGTTTTCATTTTTCACCACTTCAAAAGACTTGTTTTTAAAATACACAGGGTAATATATTTAACCCTAATATTGTAAATGCTCAAATATGCACATTGCAATGAATTTTGTCTTACTTTATTGTTTTCACTTACACATCTGTTGATTTGTATAGCAAAGGATAAATAAATATATTACAAAATAATAATACATACACTAGTTAAAATACATTTTGACTTGATATTTCAGTTCACTATTGAGTGCTACTGTTTAACAATGGCATACTATGTGTTAAAACAGTGCTTTAGGAATTAAATACTACTACTACGATACTATTACTACTACTACTAATACTACTACAATAATAATAATAATAAAAGTATTATTAATAATAATAATAATAATAATCATAATAATCATAATCATAATAATAAAAATAATTATGCATGCTATATAATGTAGTCAGTATTTATGTATTTAATTTTATATTTTCATCTTGCCACTATTTTCTTTCTGGTGATTTTTTTCCACTCAAATGTCATAAAAACAATTACTTACTTTTCACAAATCATTTCTCAATCTTTATAAATATACTTTTTTCAAAAATTGAAGTTGATGCAAACAGGTATTCAATATTTTCTTCCCCTTCGCAACTCAAATGTACACTTGGGCTTAGCAGCTTTTGTTAATATTTTCTTCCAATATTGACAATACCATTCCTGCAAATATATAAGGGTGATGAAACAGGGAACTTCTGTAATGCAGATGTGACACAGTTTCCCCTCCAACTATAACTTCAAACCCCATTGAAAGCAATTAAAAGGTAGCTGGAATCCTTTGCACCAAATGGGTTAATTTCTGGGGCTGTTGCTTCGGCAATCTCAACACAATGAATTCTCTTTGTTTGTTTAGCAACACAGCTGAAGGTGGACTTTTTATTGACGCTTGTCAGGACTCAAAATGATGAAACTTCTTGGCTGTACTGAAAATAACAAATGAAAATGCCTGGATCAGACAATGAGAACCAAGCCACACGCAAAACATATTTTGGTGGATTATTTAGTTCTCAAATTATGTCTTGCTAACTTAAAGGAGAGGAAACCCAGTTCACTATATTCTACATTCACTGCCTCAACACGAAATGGGAGATTTATTTTCTGAGCAGGAAAGGAAAAAAAAAATCAATTAGTGCTAAATTTATTCATGGATTTCTTGGTCTGCGCGATCAATGCAAGTCCACTCAGAGGAGATCACTGGGTCCCAGTTCATCCCAGTTAATGTGTTTGAAGGGAGAATTACCATTGATGTTGTTCTCCCCTCCTCTCGGGTCAAAGAGCACCCTGGAGCTGTCACGGCCCTCTCTGGGCCTCACCCTCACCCAAAAAGGCACCTGGCCGGGAGGGAGGGTGGTTCTGGACGGCTGGGCAGATGTGAATCTATTTCCATTGTCAGGAGGAGCCCATCTTCCCCACTCCCCCCCACCTCAGGGGGCTAATTGTGAATCCAATCAGACCCTGGGAATACTGTGTATTGATTTCCCCGGCTAAACATTCAAAATAAGCAAATGTGTGGGGAATACATTCACGTCTACACAATGTTCATGTTACAGTATACGTACAGTAGCAGCAGTCTTTCATTAAGCTTGTCCGTTTGGTGAAACATAGTCATCAATTAGGCTCGCTTTAATTGGCAGCATCAGTGGTAATGTTAATCTTCATGACCTTTTGAAAATTCTTGATTGTTTCATTACACCTAAGCATACTGTATGTGAGACAACACTATAACAATTTGTGTAGTTTTTCTTTTCCTTTTCCTTTTTTTTGGCACTCCTATTATTGATTTCAAACAGTTCCTGCACACTGGCAATATTTCAGGTCAATTAGGGATATTTAAGCATTTGCAAATAACATTATTTTTTCCTGCTCAGATCCTGCGGCTCTGAAACTGCACTTTTGGCCATAACAGCACTGCTTCGATTCTCTGTGGAGCTTGACATCTTGATCCGCAACACAGACTAAATGATAACCGTTTCCGTGTAAATACTCTACCCTGCGGGGGACGGCTTAAATAGACCAGCTTGGACTTTTCACTCACTCACTTGTTTAGAGCCACATACTGTATCTTGTCTGAATATGAACATCTACTGTGCTTTCCGCTTTGTGTCGTTGCAGACCTACTGTATGGCTGCACTTTAACTGTGTGACATGTACAGGAGATGGAAGCTGCAATAAATTACCATAGATAATTTGATAACATGTTATATATTATATTACATATAGTTTTAAATTGCATAATTGTTACAATTTCATCGGGAGAAAGCAATTAGGTTATGGTTGCTGCATTCGGGATTGTTTTATCAGACAAAATGTGCACATTTTATTTCTTTTGCTTTTTTGGTGAGTTAGTGTTTCTTTAAAGGGAATATCTTTAAAGAGTTTAATGTGCATGCATTCAACAACAGACTTCTTTTGTTTGAAGTGTTTGGTCTTGGCATTTGTGATCACTCATTAGAGTGCTCTCCCTCACAGAAAGCAAAAACACTCAGATCCATTTATTTTTATTTCAAACATATCATTGACTACTGCCTGAACCGGCATGCACATCTAAGAGTATTTATTTGAACCTAACTAATACCCCCTCATCTCAGCAACTTTAAACATAAATGGAAGAGAAATCGATTTGTCGCGAGATGAAATTTGTATGTTTTTTCCTTCCTCTCTCTGAAGACACAGAGCGCAGTAAATAATTCCCTGCACCAACAAGGGTGGTGAAATATCTATTTTGCCTTGAGAAAAGCCAACGGCAGAGTGTGACCCTCCGTATTGCAGTGAATCCTCTTCGGTTTGTGATTTTTCGTGGCTGCTGGATGACAGCGTCCTCCCACTGCTGTGTACACAGTGAACCCCGGCCGCCCACATAGGGGAAGACTGACATAAACTCTTTTTAATTGAGCTGCAAATATTGTCAAAAGATGGGTTCATTATTTGAGAATCCCTGAGGGGAAAACATCTATTCATGCAAAAAAGGATACAAAATATATAATTAATAAAGCTAGAGATGTCTCACCAGCAGCTGCGCTAGGATAGAATACATTTTTAAAGAGGAATATTACAGATTAATATTAGTGTTCCCTGTTCAATGAATAGCCTCGGGAAGACTTTGCTCTGTCATATTCTTATCAAAAAGACATCTTGTTCCCTTCTGAGTGCGATTATTATTCCGTACTGAGGCCTGTGATCTATGATATGTGTGGATATTTCTTCTCAGCCACCCCTGGCCTTCTCAATGCTCCATTGAAGAGCGCTTGTGTTTGTACTGTGTGTGAATCTGTATCAAAGAGTCCCCACAGTCCAGGCCTCCACTTATAAGGTAATGTGCTGACACGGGACTGTCCGCGGGGACTCTGTGAATCCCTCCTTATAGAGAGACTGGAAAACAGAGGGAAGGGTGAAGAGAGCAGGAGGGGGAACACAGAAGTCATGCAGTGTGGGAGGGAGAAGCCGGACGAAAGGACGGGAAGTGTGAAAACGTGCGCGCAATTGAAACTGTATACATGCCGCCATTTGTAGCTTCTGAGGAACTTCGGACGTGTAAAGCAAATGCACGCGGTAATGCTAGCATTTATGGACACACGTGCACAAAATGCCCTCAAGCACGGGTGTACGCCCATACACACACACACACACACACACCTTGCAGTGACCGGCTACAATGTGGAATTGTTATCCTTGTGTTTAATCCTTCATTGAAAAACAACACTGAGAACTATCGTGGCAGCAGAAAACACAGCGGCTGCTGGTTTTATTAATCCTTCAGACTTATGAGGATAGCTTTCCACACAGACAGGGAATTAATCACATACATTCCAATAATATATGGACCCTTATAACTATCAAGTTTATGTTACAAATCCATAGCTGATCCTGTGTGAGAAGCGGGAAGAGCCCCCGAACGCTAACCTTTTACAGTGTGTGTGTGTTTCTGTGTAGGTGCATAAAGGACATTATTATTGAGTGTTCATAGAGTATTGAATTGGCTACTTTCACCTGTCTTAATGCATGTCATGTGTGCATGCGCGTGTGTGTTTTTATGTGTCTGTCTGCGTGTGTGTGTGTGTGTGTGTGCGCGTGTGCGTGTGCGTGTGCGTGTGTGTGTGTGTGTGTGTGTGTGTGTGAGCGTGTGTGTGTGCGGTGACAGAAGATGCCCTCAGTCCCGTTAAATTTGCCAAGCCAAACTCCAATAACTGTCAGATTTATTACCTGGTCATGTCAGCTGGCCGGTGTTGAGTCTGAGGGGGTGTTTATCTCCCCTGAAGCCAACGCTCACCAAGGCAGCCTGCGCTCTGTAACAGTCTCTGTAACAGTCTCTGTGACAGCCTCTCAAAACAGGCGGGTCATGAATATGCAAAGTCCTCCACAAACAGCAAAAAAGAAACTTGATGTGGCTAAATCTGAAAATAAGCAATTTTGCTATCTCCCCGATTCCCCTCCCTACTCAAACTCAGGGTCTCTCCAATTGAATTTCTGAAGCGAAGGTGCAAATAGGCTTTGCTTGCATGTTGTGTCACCTTTCACAACACGCTGAAATATGAACAGAAGAAGAATATTAATGGCAGTGGAGATGGGTGGCATAATTGGATAGATTTTGTATACATTTTTTTTGTGCATATTTCTAGATTTCTCTGATTTAGCACAACTAATATGTATTTTGATTGATCGTGATGAGAACCTCCTCTTAACTGCAAATGCTGCACATCCCACCCTATGTAATGCAAATTAGGAGAATGTGTGCCTTTGATATTGAAATTAGTCTAGCACTTTCCTACAAACATTCCTGCAGACAAAAATGGAGCAGAGTAAACCCTAAATATAATCATCATGTTATCCTATACTGTGTTTTACGCTTTTTCCACATTTGATGAAGTTGTACCTCATCAAGAAAGACTTAAATTACATTTACAAATCATCTTGTGATTAATGTATATTTTATAATGTATTTATTTCTTTATTTTGTTAACCGTGAGACCTTGATTTGCTGGTACAGGTATAGTACGTACTGGGGAAAAGCACAACATTCAGTGAATCGGGATGTACTCACAAGAGACATCGGGCTCTTGTCCTTTCCCATGACAGTTTGAGCATCAAAACGTCCTCGTCATTTGTTCTATGAAATGTCTATTAATGTAAAGAAAAAGAATAAACAGTGAGTAGCTTATATGTTATGGCTGACCCTGTCGAGTGGTTCAATATGCATCCCCCCGCTATCTACACGTGTTTGTTTGTGTGTGTGTGTGTGTGTGTTTGTGTCACGTGTTATCCACATTTACAACCTGCATACGCGCGCGCACACACACACACACACACACACACGGATATACTTAAAGTGAGTCTCACTGCAGTAGACTGATCAACTCTGCCTCTATTTTCTTAAAGCAGCAACACAATGATCTGCTATTGTAGAGATAAGCAGTGCTGTGCTGCCGCAGTTATTGGCCTCTTTGATTACTCTGTTACTCTGCGTGCTAACCGTGCAGATAGCAGCTGAATCGTCAGCAACAGAGATGATAGAGGCGCATGGATGGCTCAAGCTAGGTGCTCTAGAGAAGTACCGTGAGGAAATAAGACATGCTTGTAAATAGGACGCGAGACAAGGATCAGATTAGGCTTCGGCGAGAGCTCTATTGCTTGGCCACCGCTGTGCACTAAGGGGAAAGGGCGGTGCTGCTGTTAACTGGACCACTTTCCTGTGTTGACTCTCTCTCTCATTCCTGCTCTCTATCGCTCTTCTCTTCATCTTAAATGGTATTTCATGTACATGGTACTGAATAGCTATTATGTGCTCTACTACATTCACAAGGCTCTCAAATTATGTTCTCTTTCTTTCGCTGCTTCTCTTAATCTCTCTCTCTCTCTCTCTCTCTCTCTCTCTCTCTCTCTCCCCCTCTCTTCTGTTTTCCTTTACCGGCAGGCCACTTTGTCCAGCGTGTTCTCACAAGGAGACACCCCATCCTGGCTGGGTCCAGAGGGAGTCCTTCACAAGCAGCACTTCCAGTGGCTTCAGTGCATTAAAGCTTTTACCTTTCACTTCTAAAGGCACCGGGACAAAAAACAGACCAGTCTTTCTTTCTCTATCTGTTTCGCCCTCTCGCCCTCTCTCTCTCTCTCTCTCTCTCTCTCTCTCTCTCTCTCTCTCACTGTCCACCAGGGGAGAGAGAATGCATTGCGAGGACACTGATTACTTAGAAATCAGTCATCAATTATTTAAACCGATGGCATATGCGCTTGCCTCCACCTTTAGTGACAAGGCGGCCTTTCAAGGCTGGGAAGTGCAGAGAGAGAGAGAGAGAGAGAGAGAGAGAGAGAGAGAGAGAGAGAGAGACGCAGTGCGTCCGGTCCTCGGGAATCAATACAGCCCTGGCTGGTTTGATGGTTCATTTTCCTCTGGCGTGTATTCCCCCTCCCCCCCCAACACACGCAGACACACATAGTCAGACAGAAAACCTAGAAGGAGGCCACCATGGAAGCCTATAGGATATGGAAACGCACCCTTGGAAAGTCTTCTCTTCTGCCCACTGTTTGGCTTTTTGTCAGAAACCCCACCACTCCTTAAGGTCTCTACTGCGTGTTGTCTTACAGCTCGGCCTGATGAATGTCCCTTGCTCATCCCTAACACCTGGTTTTTCGTCTTCCTATGAAGGCATAGGGGAAAAGGGGACTTTCTTTCAGACCGACCCAATGATGGGACCACCCAGGATTTGCATACTTGAGGTTTCTTTTTTTCCTTTTTTTTTCTCTGCGTAGTTTCTTACTTGCCTCCGCTCAGCGATGCTGGAGTGTTTTCACTAGAGCAGACCTCTGGCACACCTTTTCCATTGCTCTTTAGTCACTGTCACTGAGACACAAAGGGCCCACACAGACACACACACACAGACTTGTCCCAGGCCCGAGCCAGCTGACCCTTTCCTTCTGGAAGCTGTCCTGCTGTGTTTGCTAATAGAATATCCTCTTACCGGACCCTCAGAGCCAGATCCCTTATTCATAACAACCTCCTGTTACCAAAAAAGGACGATAGTTTCAGTTCAAAGGGGTTGCATGGACTAATGAAGTGTAATTCACACCTATTTGGACCGAAGTGAACGTCTCCCCCCCCCCCCCTCCCTTTTATTCCATCTTCATTCAAATCTGTTATTAACATGTTAACATTCCTGAGCGTGTTCTTTGCCAAGGCCCTTTAAGATAACAAAGCGAGTGGACACACACTGCTGTGTGTGCAGACTTGTGTGTTTATCTGTGAATAATTGTGACTAGTAAAATACATCAGTCCCGCTTGTGACGCTAAGCAGCGGAAAGAAAAATGCACAGAGAGAGGAGGGAAAGATACAAGGGGGAATAGAACAATAGGAGGAGCCTATGATATGGTGTGTGTGTGTGAGGGGGGGG
>JAODTR010000001.1:1723290-1754642 GCA_025399935.1 Amblyopsis rosae | reverse complement strand
GAAGAGTTGGATAACAATGGCTGAAGTCCAAGGTTGGCTAATAGTATCTGACACACTGCAATTTTGAGGCTTATATCAACATTGTTTTTACAGCTGTAATTAAGCCACCTAATCAGAAGCACATTGCTCAGGACAGTCTGGGGCTCAGAGGGGGCAGACACACACACACACACACACACACACACACACACACACACACACGCACACAGTAAGCTCTGTTCAGCCCTGCGGCACAGGTCTGGCCTGGGTGGGGGTCGTCTGGGGGATCTGTGGGTGGGAGAGCATTCTGACTGTGTGACACACACACACACACACACACACACACACTGACTGACTGACTGACTGACTGTACTGTACAGTTACAGTACATGCGTGATCACAGACACAAAACACACAGACAGACAGGCTAGCACACATATTCTTACACACACACACACACACACCTTACTATTGTGTACTGTGAAAACTACACACAATGGAACGCTATTGTAGTGTAAGTTTTTACAGCACGCTTGTATGTACAGTACTGTGGGTATATTTTTGTAGGAGAGAGAGAGAGAGAGAGAGAGAGAGAGAGAGAGAGTGCGGTCGCCTAAGTCCACAGAGGTTGACCCCACCCTTGTGGGTGCAGAGTCACCAAGTCTCAAATGGCAGCATGCACATGCACACACACACACACACACACACACATGCGCGCACACACACACACACACATGCACAGTTCAGCTGGGGCCAAAGTCAACAGATGAGCTGGTTTGAACTTGCATGCTGTGTGTTCTGATTGTAAATTGCACTGGTGATGATTAGAGAACTCCAGTGCAGGATGTCGACTCTTAAAACTGTCCAGAGAAAATAATTTTCTACTATGTTCAGGAAACAATTTTTTCTCTCTCTCTCTCTCTCTCTCTCTCTCTCTCTCTCTCTCGCTCTCTCTTTCCCTGCCCCGTGCATCTCTTTCCCCCCTTCTCCATTCCTAATTTAAACATCATGGGCCTCATGTGCGGAGGTAGAAGTCTACGGTGTGTAAATTGGTTTAAGGCCCCCAGAGTAAAATGTCAGACAATCCAGGCTGTTTAGCGTTCTATCTTTATCTTATCTGTGCTGCGCATGTTGGCTGGCATAATAATGCACGCACGCACGCACACACACACGAATGCATGCACCCCCCCCCCCCACACTCACACACACACACACATACCTACATACACACTCACACACAACACTGTTTATACTGTTATCTGAGTTTTTTCTCCAATCCAGATCAACATGGCCAACATGTGACTATCTTGAGGAGAATGTTTAGTTTTTAGTGCAGATATGGTGATGTGCCTAAATTGCCAGTTAGGTCATTATTTATGCTTGTCCAAACCATGTGTGTGTGATTGTGTGCATGTATATGTGTGTGTGTATATGTGTGTGTATGTGCGTGTGTGTATGTTGCTGCAGGTGTTAGTACACCAGCCTGCATCAGATTATACCCTGCGGAGGCACTGTATATGTGTGTGTGTGTGTGTGTGTTTGCGTGTGTCTGTGTGTGTGCGTGCGTGCGTGTGTCTGTGTGTGTGCGTGCGTGCGTGTGTGTGTGTGTCTGTGTGCGTGGGTGCGTGCGTGCGTGTGTGCGTGTGTGTGTGCGAGTGTGTGTGTGTTACCCAGCATTGTTTATTGCGTCGCATGGCTGTCATGAGGCAGGGAGGAAAATCAATGGGGGTTTGTCTAACAGAGCCAGAGGTTGATGAGGATGAACGATTATTGTTCTGGTCTTCACCTCCTACTCACTGTGTCATGATGTCATCATACTGGGACACATAAAACCACAGCTCTCGGGCTGCCGGCACATGGGGGCAGTCTGGGACACACTCACTTCCTTGAGAAACAATCTACAGTAAGATAGACTAACCGTCGCTTTCATGTTGCTCTCACAGGCATTTCAACAGCATCACCACTGTTATAGCATTAGTAACATTAGGTCATAGCAGGATTGGTTTGCTGGTTAATAAACTGGCAGAAGCAAATCATGAAGTTGGGTTTGACCCCCATGTTATTCCCCCAGGAAGGTCACACCTATAAAACCATTGGATCTCATCAAAATAACGTTCATGAATGTGAAGTACATTATGGTTGAGTCACTATTCCAGCGCCTCAATCTGACATAAACAGCGTTAGAAGCAAAGTGAGTTAAGTTGCATTGCTGATACTACAGTACAGTATTTCTCCTGAAGGCTGTTGGACCCTGCCTGCATATCTAGCTGGCAGATTGTGTTCCACATTCCCGCCACCCCGCTGTGTCGCCCAGCCCGATGACCATGAACGTGTTAGCAGCCCTCGGAGTCCTCTCACCACGTCCTTGGGCCTAATTTAGATTTATGTGTTGTTTCAGAGGCTGAACCTCTCCTGTGCCTCTCCCTCTCCACACATGATATTCTGTTTCTATGAGTTCAGTTTTTTTCTCCTTCTTGTTTTCAAAGCGCCAAGTGTTTTGGGAGGAAAGGAAGGAACCAAGAAGAGGGATTGAGGGAGGGAAGGCAGGAGAGGAAGACAAGCTTGTGTGACTTAACTGGAACAGTGTGTCGTTGCTTGCTAGGAGTTTGGCAGCAACCGCTCTCTCTCTCTCTCTCCCTCCCATCCACCCACCCCCACTCCTCACCTCCACAGAAATGTCCAGCTTGATTTAATCAAAGAGGCGAAGGGGAAATCACACTGGACTCGCTACCAAGGGCCTCAGTGTGGAAAGGGGACAGCGCCTTGTCCTCAAACCTAACTGCTGAGCCCTTAGCTGGAAATCACTGTGTTTAGGCGTAGCATCTGTCTGTGTATGTCTGTTAGCAAAAGAAGGAAGTGGTAGCGACGATGCGAACACCTTCCTCAGGTGTACATGTATGTTAGCTAATGAAGGGAGTGGTAGCGACGATGCGAACACCTTGCTCAGGTGTACTGTTAGTTAAAGAAGGGAGTGGTAGCAATGATGCTAACACCTATCTCAGGTGCACATGTGTGTTAGCTAAAGAAGGGAGCAGTAGTGACAATGCTAACACCTACATCAGGTGCATTGTAGGCTACAGTACATGTCTGTTAGCTAAAGAAGAGAGTGGTAGCGATGATGCTAACACATACCTCAGCTGTACATGTTTGTTAGCTAAAGAAGGGAGCAGTGGCGACAATGCTAACACCTACCTCAGGTGTACATGTCTGTTAGCTTAAGAAGAGGGCAGTAGCAATGATGCTAACACCTTCCTCAGGTGTACTGTTAGCTAAAGAAAGGAATGGTAGCAATGATGCTAACAACTACCTCAGGTGTCCATGTCTGTTAGCTAAAGAAGGGAGTGGCGATGATGCTAACACCTACCTCAGGTAATCATGAGAGTAATGGCACACAGGCTAGTGTACAATGTAGAACTCACATGGGACAGCCATAGGGGAGGATTTCCTGACTTTTAGCTCTACCCGCTTTCTCCTCATCCTCCTCTCCTGCAATTAAATTTGGAGGTGCAGCTACACTGTTAACAACAAGCACTCCCTCTCTTGCCTCTCTCTGTCTTTCTCTCTCTACCCCCTGAACCAGGCGTTTTGTTAACCGACTAGGCCTACACAAAATAGACGGTTCCTGCTACTCTGCTTGCGGTTTGCCCAAACAAACAAACACAAAAGTGAGAACACACACATTCATTCACAAGCAGGCCGTGCGCAGCCACAAGCACATAACAAGATGAGAGATGGAAAGAAAACGTAAGCTGTGATAAAGGAAAGTAAATTAAAAACAAATCACGCCGTGGCTATGGAGCGCAACTGGGAGTGGCAGAGACCTCTGGATAAATAACAGTGAGGTGTGTTAAACAATAATTACATTAAGTTATATACGATAGTTAAAGATTGTGTAAAGCAAATACAGAGATTTACTTGGAAATACTTTATATATGTTAGAAATCCATTCATTTAAACATGTGAAAACACTATTAATTATGTAGTATTGTATTGTAGAGTTAGACCATTAAACTGTATTTCATAATTTCTCTGTTCAGGATATTTTGGGAGGGCCAAAAACGGGGGACCATAGCTGTGACCAGCTACAGCTCCCTGTAGCTGGTCACCCAATTTGCATACCCCTCCTCGTAACACCACGAGGATATAAAAGCGTAGAGAGACTTCGAATCAGCTCAGCATCTATCCTGCTCCAATGCAAGTTATTAGCCTACTAAATGTACTGTCCTTTAACAGCCTACAGTCTGATAGCTACAGTCAGCATTAATTGCAGAAAACAAAATGTGGTTCAGAGTCAATGTGCATTATTTGAATGCTACTGGTTTAATAGCCTAGCCTATCTGCTAACACCCGGCTGCCAAATCCAGTCGGCATTCTCGTGTTCAAATCAGATGAAATAATCCAACTGTCTATATGAAGTCCAATCCTCTTTCCAAAATAAAATACAAACCACATATTCAAATGAAAAAAATAAACCCAACAAGCTGTAGGCTAGTTTAACTTGACAAGAACAGCAAATCACTTATTTCTGCCCACGAGAGCACACACATAACCAATCTAATCCTTTTTACAAGTATAAATCTAATTAAAGTGAAAACCCAACTCATGAAAGGCATGTCTGCATTTTCCAATCGATGCTCGGCTGAGGATACCTTTTTGGCACAACACCGCGGTATGGAGTTTACCATAGAACAAGCGATGGGTGTGGTTACAGCGCCTTCTGATGACACACCCCCAATGCGTCAGAACAGATAATGCAGGTTATATTTTCACACTTTTGAAATGTAATTTTACATACTTGCTGACTTTTTTATTATTTTAAATTTGGCTGGGTGGTTAATATTACCTTTTTCTGTGGTGTGACACTCAAAACACACATTTATATCTGCTTTACACAATGTTTAACCATAAGTTTTGTGTGGCTGGGCTCTGCTATAGCATTACAAGTAGTAAACGTCACATACTATGAGGACTCAGGATCTTATCGTAGCTTAGCAACATGGAAGCATGACAGTGTAACACTTATTAGTCCTGCTGAAACGTGGCTGAAACCCCTCCAACATAATGCATTTCCGGCAGAGCAGCATGTGCATTCACACTGGAGTCATAGACTGAGGGTCTTCTGAGAGGATGTGATTGTGTATATAACTGGCTATATACTGTATGCGTGTGCATGTGCGTGTGTGTGTTGGATGTGAACGGACCCAGATTTAAGTGTTGCTTTTGGATTATCCCAGAGATGTGGAAGACAGCACAGGGGTTTCTTGTTAAAAGTCTTCTCAGGTTTCTCTGGGTCAGCATTTTGTCCTAGCGAGGACATTACGTGGTGACAACAAGCATTAGAGTGCTCCCCGTCCGTGTCTTCGCTCACCCGCTCTAACCCATTTCCCTGCCTCACTCAAGCTCCTGCTTAATTCTTTTCCAGACTTCTAAATCTTTTCCCGTCTGCAGTAAAAGTTTATTGTGATGCTCATATTATTCTAGTCTAGAGTGGTCTATGCTACTTAAATCTATTGCGGTTTTTGCCCTCTGTATTGGCCTGGGATATAAATACAATTCAATTGATCATTTCTGAGGTGAGGAATTGTCGGAGACAGTGTGGTGCGCTTGTAACACATTTCTGGTATGTAAAGGTTCTGTGCCACAATAATCCACAGAAATAGATATTTGTGTCTACAGCTATATCTACCATTACTAACACAGGTTGGATTGAAATGAAAAGTCTTTCCTTAGAGCAAAATATTTATCTTGTTCTAATGGTACTCCCGAGAACATAGCTTATAGCCTAATGTGAATTGAACATCTGCCAAAGCAAGAGGCCATGGCACAGAATTAAATACAAATTGGCATAGTGTTTGAGGGTTAAGGACATGTTCATATGATGGTTCTGTTTTATTGATTGATATGTTAGAGGGTGGTTCACTCATACAATGTCTGAAAGTGTTTGAAAGTATGCGAAAGGTCTGTGCATTGAAACACACACACACACACACACACACATGCATACGTGCACACAAAAGTTCCAGAGCATATTACATTAGCTACTGTGTGTACACACGTGAATGCATGCATCTACACACACTTGATTCATGACTCCGGTTACTGTTTCCACAGCACCATAAAGAAATAATTTAGGTCACAGGAAATTATTAAGTGCTATTCGTCATTTTTTTGCCAGAACCTTCTTTATGGATGTGGAGACTAAAGGGAACTGGAAGACCAAAATGGACTGTTTGGGTGGATGACTAGCTGCGAAACCACACCAGTGTCCTTGGGACTGGCTGGTTTCTAAATGTGAGACCGTGTGCTCATTTGCTGTGCGTATGTGTCTTATTTTTGTGTGTGTGTCTGTCAGTGTGTAGGTGTGTGTGTGTGTGTGCATGGCCTGGCTGAAGCTTGGGAAATCGCTGGGAGCTCCTCCAGCCATACCTAGTGTGAATTGGTTGGTTGACTCAATAATGGTTGGAGGGGCCAGCTTCACTAACACCGTAGAGTGGGAGTCAGACAGAGTGAGAGAGAGAGAGAGAGAGAGAGAGAGAGAGAGAGAGAGTAGAATCAAGAGGTGGCTCTTAAGATACTGCAATGTATAGCCGGAGGGCAGCACAGCTTGTAGAAGCCTCCTTTTGGTACTGTTTGTCTCACACAACTTGAATGACAAACTGGCAGCCAAAGGGCCAACAAGTAATAATAAATTAGGACCACCAACACACGGCAGCTCTGGCGAGGTACTGTACCCATGCAGTGTCTGAGTAGAACCACCCAAGGCCTCAGTGCAGCTATTTGTTTTCCCTTAACCCCAAAATGGTCTGGTTGATGAAGAGGCTCTTACTCACATATGGTGAACCTAGTCATTTTAAATTTATAGGACAAAGCCACAGCTGTGGGAGTCATTTGAGAAACTTGTGGTTTCCAGCCTCCTTTAAAATCCAGTAGGTACGGTGTAGGAATAGTTAAAACACAACTGTACAATCCAATCTATAGAGACAAAACAGTGAGTATGGGAGGCTGGGGGCTTGGTATTGAGGATATTAAGTGTTAGGAACTAAATAACTCAAACATTTGGTAGTAGATTGCTATAATTATTTCAGGCTATGATATTTCAGTAAGTGCCAATTGCCTATTGAAATCAATAGGAGTTCATGCATGTCTAACGCTAACTATGTTAATGTTCACCTCTTGTATTTATTTTCGCATCATCATAGAGTAATGTGGGCCGCTGGGAAGCCTATTGTTTAGTAGCAGGAGCCATTATCATTTCTGCACACTGTTTGTGCAAAACACCGGGAGCTGCATTCAGTGAATGGTCAATATCCTCAGTCAATACTTGGGTCTGACAGTATTGAATTATTTTTGTCAGATTCAAGAATATGCTATGGGAATTCCAACCAAATATTTATATTCTGTAAAATTATTTTCTGCTTCACTGTTCAGATTGGGCCGTGAAGCATTTGTTTGGGGTCAAATCACTCCAGGCGTATAAAAGATGAGATTCTACAGTGAATTAAAAAGTAGAGTGTGTACTGGACGAGTCATATGTCGGCATATGGAATACCATGCTATTAGTTCATTCAACGTACAGTACAATTATATCTTATCCATCACTCCGAGGTGAGCTCTGTCCAGCTCCTCACGCAAGGAAATAAGGCCGGGGCCTAAATGGCTCAGGAAGACAATTAGGATGACTAGTGTCAGTCAAGCCACTGTAGCAAGGTGTTCAATGAGGTGGAGTCAAGCGGGCGAGCCAAAAAGGAGAGCTGTACCAGGGATTCTGAGGCCCCAACCGCCAGCCAAGGGGGCTGAACCACACTGGCCAGGTGCCGGGGAGGGGGGAACACCATTGTACTGTTCGTTTTGGAGACATTCTGTCAAAGCGGGCCTGGCCTGACACCTTGGATCACAGCTTGATAGGTGGAAGAAGTAGCTGTTGCTGACTGGCTCCTATTAAGGTGGATGTTTTCAAAGTGTGGGGCTGGCACTGGGGAAAAAATAGGAAGGACACATGGAGGAAGCAGAGCCTGAGAGGAGCTGACATGCTTCAAGAAGCGCTTCCCCAGCCGCGCTGTCGGGGGTCAAACAGCTCTCCCTCCTGCCTTAGTCAAGTCAGGTCAGACTCACCCAACCTCCAGTAAAAGCAGAGCTTGGACACACACACACACACACACACACACACACACACACACACACACACACACAAGCACAATAATGCACTTGTGCTTAAATATACACCCATACACGCACACGGACAAACACTGATGGTGATGATAAACCTATTAACACAGTGGTTTGCAAACTTTTTGAACCTTGACCCCCAATAAAAGGGTGCATTCAAACACTAATGCTTTTTAATAACTGTAACTAATCTGTACCTAATCTGACCACTTTTAAAAATATGGTAAAACTGCCTGCACAGTGACATACAGGTGACATACAAACACAAAGAACACATTGTAAATGTAATCCATGTAAATATTTGACTGTCGCACATATCATATTTTATTCTTGTAATTTCTTTTACTATTTTGTTTTTATTGATTATGTTTACTGGATGTTTTTTAAAGGTTTAACCAGGGACAGGGGTCTCAAATTTGCTTAGGCTATAAACCCTATATTCAATGCATCTATTTCCAGATTACTATGACCATGTTTATATGTAACTCGTTATAATGTTTATTGTGTTGTCCCTGATAAATAAATAAATAAATAAATAAAAATTTTAAACTCGATCTATTATTTATAAATAATAGTATAATTATAATAATAATAATCATCATCATCTTCAGAAATTACAATGATTCCATGACCTCCAAAAAGCGTCTTGGGTCCCCTCAGGGGGTCCCAACCCCCTATGTTGGTAACCATTAACCTCGGCACTTGCACTGATGCACAGAATACGCATGGATGCAGGTGTCCTCGTCTCTCTGCGCTGCATGAACAACACACACATCATTGGAGCACACGGCAAATGCAAGCACCTGCTCCACGCAGTACAGTACAGTAGTGCACGTGTGCACGCTTAGCCACGCCGCAGAATAGTGAGCTATAGCGGAATTAGCGCACACCAGGTTCGACGCTTGACACATTTGTGGCAAGCCCCCCTCCCCCTTCCTTTCCCCCTGACCCTCTCCACCAACCCCCCCTTCCTCCCCTACCGTCACTCCCTCACTCTCCTGGATCAATGCCCTCCTGCTGTCACAGTGCAGCAAGCAGGCAGGGGGCAGCCAAGAGCGGCACAAGGGCAGCGAAAGACAGGGAGAGATTGGGGGTAGGCGTGTGTGTGTGTGTGTGTGTGTGTGTGTGTGTGTGTGTGTGTGTGTGTGCGTGTGAGTCGTCAGAGAGAGGGGCCCAGGATAGACACGCTGCACCTTGACCACCTATTATGAAGCTCTTTGCCGCGATGTCAAGTGAAAGCAAGTTAATTGGGTGAAGCTGTAGAGCATGCTAGGGTGGTGGTTGAGGCCTCGCCCGCTTGACAGTTGAGTGTCAGCGGGACCCAGTCAAGTGTGGCTGAGAGACAGAGCCCTGTCACCGGCCTTAGCGCAGGACCGCTGGGGCTGTTAGACACCCCCGACACACACACAATTACATTACCTCACCCCCATTGCTGCATGCCCACAAATGAAAATCACGCTTAAGAAAGAAAGACAATCACTTTTATTTAAGTGAAGGTAGCCCAGTCTGTAATATATGGAATTTTACCAGCCTTTCACCACTATGTTCTTAAAGGAACCACAGGTTGAAAACAAGCTCATTTTGGATGAAATGTCGCAGGGGTTTCTTAAAGACACTCAGATAACATACAGTATAGTGTTAAATTATGATTATCTGCAGTGCTTGGGCTGGAAGGTGTGGTTTGTAGTATCTCAGTCAGCAGAACTCTTTGTTCAATGTTAATTAGTTTGCTAATTATTTTGATATCTATAATAGCCACACTCTTACAATGTTTCTCTACCATGTCTGTAACTTACTTTCAACGAAAGATGTCACTACGTTTGTGTCCGGATTGGTTATAATATGATAAATGTGTTATTGTAGTTAACTAAATTCGCATTTTACTTAGGACTATAAAGTATCCTTAGAATACTTAGGACTAAGTATACTAAAGACTAGCACACAAAAATGTCTTCTCTACATTTGTATTTTTTATGTGTATTCAAAACAATGCCTGAAGTTGCCTTGTTAGGCTTAAGTGACCTAATGAAGGAAAAAGCACATGCTAAAATGCTTTGAAGAAAAACATTTTAATTCATGTACTTCTGAATCATCCAATTTTCTTGTTTTGTTACTTGGTCAACTAAAGTTTTTGACAGGCGTAAATGAGACCAAATCAAAACGGCCCCAAACATTCAACGCTAAGCGATTCCCCAGGGAGCGCTCTAGAGCGGTTTTAAAGTGTCGAAGGGTGGCGGGATGCCCATTTATCTTCCTACAGCTCACATTCAATCTGCGTCACACTGTCAGATGGAAATGAGACCCTTTTTTGTTAGCGTTTACTCTCCTAGTGGTACTCTGTGCCTCTCTTCTCACTCGTTCCTATGACAAAAAGGTCCTAATTAGAGGGGATTGAATGATAGATGAGAGTTAAAGGGTGCTGGCCCCCAGGATCATTGTGTTTTACACCGTGTTATGTCTGAGGCTGTAAAACGCAAGCTGAAACAGAATCTGGATGAAGCAGGGCAGGAGATCCCCTGCTATGGGTGTCTCAACGGTCCATAATGGAGGTCTTATGAAACTGATGGACCAGAACACGGTCTCTATTCTGCACTGCACAAAGCATTTGACAAGGTTGTTAGAGCCATGTCCAGCTCACACGGTCCGATTAGGCTAATTTTATGGATTTGGATTTGTGTCAAGAAATGTAGATGCCTGGAATTGTTAAGTACAATTAACTTAAAATTAACAGTTTGTTTGTGCAGTGGTTATACTAAAAGGATGTGCGTGATTTATGTGTTCAACCCTGCAGCAAGACAAAAGCCCTTTAACACTGAATTAACAAGATACTTCAGGCGGCACCAATGTAATTATGTTAATTACATTATCCCTGCTAACAGCATTATTAATATTTACAAAGCAACATGTCTTGCTGCATTGTACATGACTTGATTTTAAAGGTTAAAGAGCTCCCAGAAATGTGATTTGAAGGATTAATTATTAAATCAGTATTTTTGTATAATCAGTATATTCACTTTAATTGGCATTTAGCATTTTCTATGTGTCTCACATTGACACTATACTCAAAGTTTTTAGGCCAAGCACATCACCTTGAAACTGAGCAGCAACTTAATGGAATCAGCTAACCTTCGAAAATCTAATTCCACCAAATTTCATTTTTACCAATGTCCAAATGCTTCCATCCTGTCTAATTCCAGTATTGAATACCTCTTCTTCTTCTAACAGCTTTGTAAACTACTTAAAGGACCATTACTTCCCCTAACTTCCTCAATGATAATGGCTAAAATGTGTGCTTCTTTAAAAGGCTGCACAACAGTCTTCATGTCTTTGAAGCATGCTAGCAGGATAAAATACTTTTTCATTGGCATCTGAATGATTCCATTTGTCTTTTTATTTACTTGAACAGATAATCAATACAAACAGATAAAAATCAACATTGCTGAAGATACTGTATATTTTCTATCTCTACACCTCATACTTTAATTTGCTGATACAGTCAGCATACTATTAAAATTATTGGAAAACTGCAATACTTTTGGCTACAAGGCCAGAATTACATACTACTTTCTATAAACAAAATTTGATTGCTTTATTTTGCTGTTAGAAGCAATCATTCTGATGATATTTCAATAGCTGCACTAAAACTACTTGAGTAAACAAGTGCCAGAGAAAATCATCTAGTACCACTCACACCATAAACAGTAGCAATGATTACATAAACACGGTTGCCATAATAAAATGCAGTGTCATTTTAAACATTAGCAGTACTGATATACTGTACAGTGTACTTTTTATCATAATATTGTATATATCCAGCTCCATAATATCTTATTTGTACATTAATTAAATAACTCGTGGCTTATAACAGTAAGATTAACACATTATTAACTGTATCCCATTGGGACATTAAAATTTGCATATCTATTAAAAACACTGCCTGTGTGTTTTTTTTTCCTACTTTACCAATCTATGGCAAAAGAGTTAAGTTTTGGGGTTTAATTTTTCAAACTTCCTAACAAAGAAAAAAGGGGTGAGAAAATCAATAAGCCATTTTAGTCTCTATCTATCAAAGAGGATTCCTCCTTGTCTGTTTTAAAGCCAGGATGTGGCACTTTAATAGGATACCGTGAGGCTGTTTGAAATGTATGCCAATGATTCCTGTCATTTCATGGCAGCCCGGCCATGGTTCACTGAGCGCCCACTTCTCCCCTGTCAGCTCAACTGAAGACAAGCATTTAGTTGCAAACTTTGAGCAGGCTGCGCAAACCAGAAATTATGTGACTGCTACTTCCAATCCCCATCCTTCCCCTTCATGCTGCAATGTCACCGGCGCTCAGAGAACAGGGAGAGCGGTCCGCTTTACCTGGTTTAACCGACGAACATGCTGATTTAGTAAAAGCCATGAAGCTGAATGGATGGGTGGGGGTGTGAGAGGGAGGGAGGGATAAAACGAAGCAGAAGGAGGATGGGGAAGAGATGGGGAGAGGGAAGCGATAAAGGAAATGAAGGAAGAAGAAGAAGATGCGTTGATGTAAGTGCAGATGAGAGTCGATGGAGTCAATGTTTATTGTTTGACCTCTGGTGTCATATTTCTCTAGCTCCTGAGATAACATGCTTGCTAGCTTAATAGGTGGTCCTGTAGCTCAATAGTTTGGGTCACTTACACTGGTGTAAGTGTGAGTTCAAATCTCACTAGGGTTTTAAATTTTGACAACACATGCTTGCACGTTACCATGGACACCTTCAATTAAAATATTGACTTACGGAGACACTCTGGCATGTCAACAATGAATTATGGGTTTGTTGTAATTTTATTATGTCAAAATCCATGTCTTTTGCCACGCCGCTACCGTATCATGATTAACTAGCTGCCATTGCTTATGCAGGGCCTGCTACACATATTGACAACATCCCAGGTGTACATTTTTACCAATCGTTGTTTCACTGGGAAGTCCCTGGCATCCATCCCTTTGTCTGCAGTAAGTCAGCAGCGACTGGCCTGACCAGCTGACAGTTTGTGCACTTCAAGGCCAAGGCCCTGTATTTTCTGCCTTGTAGCACACCAAAGTGAAATCGCTTGTCAGGCTGAGGTGTCTGTGAACTGACAAGATGCCCCAGTGACATTTCAGCTGGAAAGAGCAAGTGTCTTGCAACCGACTGGTCAAATATCAGAGAATAGGTCAAGCAGGGCGGAGCGGAGTGCTATCCGGAAGGCCAGTCCCTACCAAACGCCAAACGCCCCCTTGACTTTGACATGCGTGGAGACCTGAGGGGGAAGGGTGGGGTGGGATGTGGTGGGGGGTGTCAGGATGGCAAATGGGGGGGCGGCGTGCGACGGAACAAAGTGATGTTCTGTTGGGCATGGCCAGACAGTGTGTACCTTATTGGCTTCAAAAGGCAGGCAGGAGACACTGACGTTGATTAATCGTCTTAACCCCCCTGAACACGGGGGATACTGGCGGGGAGTGCAGCATATAGACGGTGGGGGTGTGCGGGGGTGTTGGCAGCCCCACAAGATGGGCCACTCCAGTGGTTTGTACGGAGCATGGCCCCCTGAAATGTATTCTGACATTCATTAGAATATCTTTGACACCCATCATGGGGGAGCCAGCGAGGCTAGAGGTGGAAAGAAGTGTCTCCAGTGACCTCCATCGCTCCCCGAACCCAACTCCTTTGACCCTGGGTTATGTAGATGTGCCATGTCCCCTTCCTAATTGACCAGGTGTAGCAGCCGCTAGAGGAGCCGTACAGGCAGGACACAATACATATTGTAAGCTCTACTGTATAGGCCTTTATTCAGTCAGTAGTGAGAACACTGTAGGTGATTAGAACTTTACTATGAGCGATGTGTCTTGCAACGCGCCAACCCTCAAGTGCTTGAAATGCTGTTAGAAACACATGACGCCCGCTTCAGTTGCTTTTGCCTTTGTGTTTCTCTGTTTTGTTGAATATTAAAGTGAACAAAAAGACAAACAGAGATGGAGAGAGAGAGAGAGAGAGAGAGAGAGAGGAAGTGAGAGAGAGAAAGAAAGAGGAGAGAGTGTCAAGGTCTTGACAGCCATCAAGGCATTACGGTGGCGCTGACATAAATATTTAACACGGAGGGGCAACCTACAGCATGTCATGTCACGGCCGTGATTAGGACGAATGGTGACCCCCCCCTCATATAACATGGTTTCAGGTTGGGGGATGGTGGGGTGATATGTCAGTGTTTCATGGACTCCCTATCAGAGGACAGGAGCTGCTCCCTTTAACCCACATTACCATAAAGCCATTCCTATGTAACAGTCACCCATGCCTTTACTCCACCGTCCCAAGTGTTGCAGTAGCCTTGCATCACAGGCTGCCTGAGATTTGAGTGTGTGTGTGTTTTTGTGTTGGTGCGTGTGTGTGTGTGCGTGTGTGTGTGTGGGTGGGTGTACGTCTGTGGGCATGATGTTCTCGCTGACGGTACATTTCAACAGAAAAGAACTGTTAATCATCATCATACACTTTACTTGATTTGGCTGTTTCCCATTGATTGTCTCAAAAATGCTTTTCCAATGTTATGTCATTGTTTGTGGGCTGTCATGTGTGATCCCCTGTGAATAATTCCTGCTTTAATTATAGAGAAATCCATACATGCAACTTCACTTTTGCACTGGATCACAGCATCTGGAAGAACCAATTAGAAACCGTAGTGTAATCAATGGAAATGCACTGATTACCACTCTATGAACAACTAAATGTCACCAGATGCATGCAACATGGTCCTGCTTACATAATTTATCACAGGTTTTATTTCCAGAAAACTGTATTTGCCATGATAAGTGCACTAATACCACAGCACAAACCCATGACAGTGTGGCCCAGTTAGATGTTTGATACAGTATAACAGTACAAATACAGTATCTAATCCATTTTGAACATGCCAATGATTTGGCTTTGGCAGTTTTAAAACTTTTCTCGGCACCGTCAGCCCCCAGGAGATACAGTACATGACTGCAAAGCAAATATTGTAATCATCAATATGATTTAATTGATAACAGCACCAGTTGACAAAATAATGTCCAATTATGTGTACTGTTTTATATATATAAAAATATTCTCACAGCACAAACACACACACACACACACACACGCGTAATGCGCTTGCTTTTTCTGCATCCTTCCATTCTAATAGCCCACAGCTGCATAATGATAAAATGTACTCAAGGTTTATTGGGGTCAAGCTTCCCTCATGTATCTCAACACATCATCACAGTAATATAATAAGCCCAGCTATCGATCTGTAGCACTAGTTGCAACAGAAAAAAAGGAAATGAGAAATGCAAACAAGGAAACACAGCTATCTGAAGCAACACATCATCTGAAATAAACATACTGTCCCATGCACACGGTTTATGTTTCAAACTGTGCATGTGGGGGGCGAGGAGTAGAGATCGGTGCGAGCCTATAGAGCTCTCTAGAGGGAGGAGTGGGGAGGGGTTCCACCCACTCAGCACTGACGGACAGGCACGTATGAAAGCAAAGCAATGGTTTTGATTGGCTGGTTTCAACCACAAGGGTAATTCTGGTGCTTTCAAAGAAGCCGGTGTGTACCACACTGTACACTGTGCTCTCAGCGAGGCTGCGCAGCGAGGCTCCCGGGGCTCGCCAGTTCACGCCTCTTCCAGTAGGCTGGGCTGATGGCGCTTCCAGTAGACGACACAGTACACCGCCCCTGCGGTCGTGCACCGGCTCCATCACTCCTGTTCTTTGTTCAGTCACAAATCATTCTGCGGGCTCCCTTAAGTGCGTCTGTGTTTGTTAAGTGCCCAGGCCGTGGACCGTGGTGTTAATCCAATTTGCCCTTAACATTTTCTGTGGAGCAGTTGTGCTGTGGTCGGCTTGTTAAAGGGGAATGCCAGTGACACACCTAGGGGAGGAAGGAAGGGAGTCCCCCAAGATCTAGGGAGGGGGAGTTTGAGTGCTGTTACCTGTCCCTGTAGCGATTTATTCATTACACACACACACATGCAAGCACGCACACATTCAGAAACACAAGAGATACAAAAGTTACTGATTCAATTTTCATGGGGAATCCTTTTTAGGCCCGGTCTTATTGTGTTTCCCATTAAGGTCTTGGGGATACTGGGATCTCTGGGTGAACGGTGACAATGGAAGGCCCTCCGAAGCTTTTCCTCCCCGCCGCTCTAGCGGAAGTGGGATGTCATTATTATTTCATGCCTCGGATGAGTCCGGAGCTCACTTTAGGGCTGGGGCCACAGAGGTGGGGTGTGCTGCGCTTGGTGGAGGTGCTCTGAGTGCACGAGGCATTGTTCACGTCAGGTCCTGTGCCATTTGCCCACAGAACCCGGCAGTTTCTTGTGCAGAGGTCAGAGGTGAAGGAAAAAAATATGGGCTACTGCAGCAAACCTTTACAAAAATGACTTCAGCTGTGACATTGAAGGTACAGTCATTGATTAATACATTGATGTATAATGTATTTTTCAAAATAATTAAAATGGAGAACTCTTTACCTCAACATGGATTATACCATAGCAATGCATTCGTATTAATATTGACATCATAAATGTATACAAGCCTTCCCCCACTTTCCTCACGCACCTTTCAGGAGCTTCCATCTAGGCTATTGGGATTGATGCGATGTCTGGGCATTCTGAAGACATCTGAGCATACAATTAATGAAAAATAGACCGGCTGTGACCTTTGAGCGAAGTGATTGGCACAGACAGACACTTACAATCTTTTAACCTTCGCAAATGTCAACATAGCGCCTAAACTCTGTGGCTAGCTCCATCGACACCTGTCCTATAGCCTCTTCATCGTCTGCAGGCATGGCCTGCATGCGCTACAGTGTGAGTCTCCCTACATTTACTATCGGCCTATTGATTTGTTTGTGAGGAGGCTGCGGTGTCCATTAAATATTCACGGCTTGTTTTTTCCCTTTCACCATCACTTTATTCTAAAAAGCAATTTGTCTCCCCGACTCTTTATAAGTCATGTTCTGCTTATAGTTGTAGAAACATGAAGGGAAATCCTTTCCACCATTAATTTTTAAATCTCTATTCTTTTGAATCTCTAAATCCCTTTATCTCCTTTGGCAGTTAGTTCATTTTGTCTGGAGCAGTGCTTCAAATAATAATGTGCAGTCAAAAGGGCCCCCTCACACTTCCACTTTTGATAAGTATCGCTGGGCTGTCGGACGATACTCTGAGGTTGTTAATAAGAGGACTACGCTGTCCACTGTTGTAATTGATTCATGGGATCATGCTAGGATTTCTACACAGTGAAGATATCAAAGTCTGACGCCAGCACAGCCAGACTCAACTTCATCTGTGCTTCTGTCAACCAACTCAAACTTTCCCTGTATCGATTTCATAGGACGGCCAAAACTTTTCCTTTCTCTGGCCTTTGTTTGCTGTTTTTGTTTTGCCAGTACATTGTTAAAAACAGTGGAAAAGTAGCTGAGGCAGATTAAATATAATCTTTTTTTCACCCTCATTCTTAATTCCGATGTTCCCGGTGGAGCGTAGACTGAAGTCTTTGCTGCCGTCAGAATGATTAGGTGTGGCTGCGGAGGCCAGATTCCTACCCCTGCATCTAGAGCGGGTACTAATTTCATGTGAGTAGCTGAAAGGATGCGTTTGCGTGTATTTGTGCCTTTTATGTAAAAAAAAAACTTCAAAGGAACCCGTCTCCTGTTCATCCATCACCGGTGACAGACGCCGCATCCTGGTATTGATGTGGTGGGGGGGGAATCACAAGCTTTATTTCTTTATTTGCTCTCCAACTGAAGATGAAATGCAACACACAATTCTCCATGACCCCAAAAAAATGAAAGCGCATGGAATTGATAGTGAGAGGGACTGCAGGTGAGGGCGTCTGTTAGTAAGTTAATGTAGTCCTCCTGTTACGTGTCTCCAATTCCCTAAAGATGGGCAGTAATCAGTTTGTTCCTGTCTGCTGGCTTTCCGGGAGGTGAGGGTGGTGCTAATCAGAAGTGGCAGAGCGCACAATATGCCAGGCTAAGGGGCGGGAAGGCACATGACACATCACAGATTTATTACTTCCTTGACCTGAAGCCAAGATGGGTGAATCCTCCCTATAAACTGGTAAAATAAATAAAGCCGCTTACCCGTCTTAAGCAGGCTAACGCCAGTCTGGAACTTTAGTGCTAAGCGACACCTCCTCAAATCGAGACAAATTCTACAATGGCTTTGTTCTGAGGATCTATGAATATTCAAGGTATTTTATATGATTGTTTTGTATTTAGTTCCCTATGGATATGTGTTTTGTTTACATATCATCAATGTAGTATTTATTTGTATTTTCAACCTTTTCAAACCTTTTCAAACCATTTGAACATATTCTGCCAACACCAGAATATGTCTACAATTTTCTACCGTCCTACAAATGTTAGTTTCTACTGTATACTGTTCAGTACAACTTAATCGATTTGTACAGCATGTCATGGAAATGGCATTATTTTGCATTCATATTTTTCATACTGGTGGATTTCAACATCAGCCACACTAAAACTCCATATCACTTTTAGCTGCAATAAAATATAATATTCATCAGATATAAGCAATAATACATTTAACTAAACTCCTAGATTTAATATTCAGTATTAAAATTAATACATTTTCATCAACTGGCAGGTTTAAACATCATGTCTAACTTCCAAGAAGCATAACAATATATTATTATTGGCAAGCCTTTACATATGCCTTAAATAGGATCACAAAAAAGAACATGCCTGAAACTAATTCTGTTGTTGGCTTTGGGGTGTCCTGTCTTTTTATTTAAGCCTGTAAAACTGTTAAATGAGAAACCCTGTACCTTGTAACTTCAAATCTTCAATCAGATAGATTCCATTCAAAAAACGTTAACCGTCTTTAAGATGTCACTCTGCAGCAGATCAACAATGTTCAATAGGGTTTATTATGGACATTTCTAAGACAAAATCAATAATAAATTCATAACTAGTGTGCTTTGTATTGTGAATGACAGGGGTTCAAGGGTGAATGTCTATGGGTGAAAGGCCAGTTTCTTTTACATCAAAAGGTCAACGCCATCATGTGAGATTCAATTACCAAACTTATTAGGGGCATGGCCTAACAGCCAAGTGTCCCACTCTCACAGCACACACACAGAACATAAACAAGACTAATGAAAGCGGTTTGTGTTATCATAGTGGCTATGTGACCTATAACTAAGTTTCATATTCAATATTATTGTAAGTATTGACAGTGTGTCAAAATATCAGCAATAGTTGATATTTAATAGTCCCCTCTGACCTATTTCAAAATGAACTGCCCTGAGTAGAAAAAATCTACAAGGTACAGGAAGGTTCATTGTTTCCT
The DNA here is from genome assembly GCA_025399935.1 of Amblyopsis rosae. Lineage (NCBI taxonomy): Eukaryota > Metazoa > Chordata > Actinopteri > Percopsiformes > Amblyopsidae > Amblyopsis > Amblyopsis rosae. Next base: position 1,735,146 of record JAODTR010000001.1, on the reverse strand, counting down.
GTCATTCCTGAACCCATCCCGCTGACCTTTATACCCTGTCCTGCCACATGTGTGTGTGTGCGCGCACGCATGCACGCTCGTGTGTCTGAGAGCCTGCTCAAACACTGCTCAAATGGCCATGTCAGACAAAGAACAGCGGCAGTAGCTGTGTTTACATGGAGCCAATAGCGTAACAAGGCAACAACGAGCTCCAATGCAGAGTGATGGAACAATAATAGCCTATGCTTATAGGCTATAAGGCCTACTCCTACAGATATTTGGCATCAGTAGGCTAGTGCAGCGCATTTTAGGAGATCATGGGTATCAAGACATACTGTATGCATTGTCTTACAAGGCTATGGATTAGTACAAACATCAACGATGAAAGCTGACGTCGGCGCACCATTACACATATTGTTAGGCTATTAGTCTAGGCCTACTCTTACAGATATTTGGCATCAGTAGGCTAGTGCAGCATATTTAGCTGTTTATGTTTTAAATTGGGTTACATTTAGAAATGGCTTGCTTAAAAATAGGCTATTATTGTTCCACCACTCTGCATTGGGGCTTGTTGTTGCCTTGTTATTCTATTGGCTCCATGTAAACACAGCTACTGTCGCTGTTCTTTGTCTGACATGGCCATTTGAGCAGTATTTGAGCAGTCTCTCAGACACACGAGCGTGCATGCGTGCGCGCACACACACACATGTGGCAGGACAGGGTATAAAGGTCAGCGGGATGGATTCAGGAATGACAGGAAACAATGAACCTTCCCAGGGCCGGTAAATTAACCCGTGTCACGCGCTGCTCATCCCCACTGATCAATACTGGACACTTTGCTTTTGGAAAATGAGGGCCATCCTCCTCAGGCCTCATCTTCCCTCCTGGGACGAAGAACACAGATAAAACAATCACCATAAAGAGGTTCCAGACACTGCTGGGGCGAGAGAGAGAGAGAGAGAGAGAGAGAGAGAGAGAGAGAGAGAGGTTCCTCCAGTGTCAGCTTGTGAGCTTAAACCCCCCACCTCCCAATCCCCTCCCAACCTGACAGTGCCACAGTCGATAAAGTAGACTTGAGATATAAGTGTTTCCCAGAGCCCTCTTCTTCATAGGAGTCACACCTGCAGGGCAGTCCGGGACCAGTGGTGCAGAGGAAGGCATCGTCCCATGCATTTCTCTGTCACTGTGGCCAGCTCAGAGCACCGTTCATAATCTCCCACTGTTATGGTTACTTTTATCTGTAACTGAACTCCCTTGTACTATTTCAAGTTCTCTCCCTATGGAGAGAAATGCTTAAATGTTTTGTAAAATGAAAATGTGTAGCCCATATGTGCTCCCCAGTGGCAGACCAGTGCTGTCTTTCAGCCAGTCTATCCTAATGCTCATCCTCGCTTATAGTGGATCAGCGTTCATGTCACAACGGCCTCCTTTTATCTCTGTTCCAACTGGAAGCCTGGGATCAATATGTGTTCCTCATCTTCCCATCCATGTCGTTGACAAAAGTTCACATGTACACACTAGAATAAACTTATTTTAGGTTACTTAATTCTACTGCTGTATATGATTAAAACATACACACAACTGTACACACACAATTACAACTAGTCATAAATATTTTGCTTACCAGGTGTGTTTACCTTTATCAGCATGCAGTACATTATTAAAGGTAAAGTCAGCTATTGCAAGCTAAATCTAAGATAATACACTTTTTGTCAAATTCAACAAATATCTCCTCGCATTTCGCTAGTTTACCATTCTATGTGCATGTTGAAAAAATGATCTTATACTTTTAGACAGCCCTGGCTCCGTAAACAGTACCATAAACAAAGCACCATAGCACTACGCTTTGCTTCACAATACATTTTGTGAGATTATAAATTAGTATAGCTATGCTTTATAGGTATTAGTGAATAAGTCATTATTATCATTACCAAATATAGTTTTTATTACATCTTAACATCTTAAATGTATGCGATCTATTTCTGATATGAAATGCAATAATTCTGATATAATATGTTGGCCCAGCCAAAGCGGACATATACTTCAAATGGAACAATGTTGTGCACCAACAGAAGTGGTTCTAGAGCTATGCTGGTTCTGCCATCATCCTGTACATTTGTACTGCTGAAACATAGCAATCTAAAGAAGTAAAACACAAACGATCGCTTTGTGTTTGGCCATGTGAACCTTGTTCAACCCACAGCATATATGGACAGCCCAGCTGGGCCATTGTGGCGGGCCATCCGCCTATGCTGCTCCCATAGAGGGCGACTGTGGACATTTTCGGACCAGGAAGTGCACTGAACATGTGAAACTTGTGGCCAATGGGAAAGGAGAATACGCTTTTAAAGTACGGATATAGAGATCAGCACGAGGGAAGAGCAAGGCTTTTGAACAGACAGTCGAGGACAGTGGACTAATATTGTTTAAAATAACCACAGCTGCGACAAATTGTAATTTAGTGATGATCATTGCAATTTATTAATACTATTTCTATTATTTGAAACATACGTGTGGGAGTCCTTTTTCCCTGCTGGCTGAATTAGATAACGACAATTTCAATGTGTGAGGTGCCGCCACAGAGGACCGCGGAGCGATACTGTTTTGATTTGAGCTTGAAGTTAGCAAGAATGACTTTGACTTTGACTATGCCTTTAATGAGCAGGTAAGGGTTAGGCATTTTGCTCAATGATGCATAGGCTACAGGTGGGGCATAGATAAGGACTTAAACCCGGGAACCATTTTTTGATTAGGTTACACTATCTTATCTTATGGCCCTGACCTTAGTTTGCGCTCCAGATCTTATAGCTAGCTTAGCTAGTTGTGTTCCATACCTTAGCTAGCTTAACTTGTTGTGCTCCAGACCTTAGCTAGCTTAGCTCGTTGTTCTCCTGACATTAGCTAGAAAGGGCCACCATTGGCATACCAGATAACATTACGGGCTCAGATAATAAAAGGAGAGAATGGGAGTGGGGGTCCATGCCGGCCCATCAGCCTGGAGAAAGTGCTTGTGGCGATGGCTCTGCTCTGGGAGCCCATTTTCCATTAAGAGTCATTTCCAGGTCCACGAACGGGGCCGGTGACAAAGTGGTCTCCGCGTCTTCATTTTCTGCTGATCCCTGTGTGAGTTGGAGGGGTGGGGTGGCGGGGAGGGTGAGGAGCGGCGCGGGACTGTCATCAGTTACTGGTGCCACCGCCCCCTAATTGCATCCAACTGTCGATGCATGCATTTGGACCCTTTCTCAGGCCTACATTATTTATTGGGAGAAAAATATTGTATTGATTTTGGACGGTGTGCCGAGGTATAACTGATGCTGCTAAAGAGCTGACAGGACACTCTATAAACTTTCATAACACAGTGTCAGAGCTGCACTTTGCCAACGTCAAATGAACACACCGCAATAGAATGTGGAGGGCGAGGCGACTGGAACAGTGGGGCATCACAAATGAGAGTGCTATGGACTACATGCTGGACATTGGCTGACCCGGCCCGGGAGAGTAATTGGGTCATGACGACTCTGTGCTCTTCTTGGACCAGAGCCTGTGAAACAGAGAAGTTACACTCTCTGTAAGTGATGCAGCGTAGACTGCATTTATATATATATCAAACTTCTGTGTTGCCTGCCAACACGTCTGTGGGTTGAGATGGAGAGAAGCATAGAGTACAGAGGCTGGCATCAGCTAAGTATGGCAGCTATGAGAATATAACAATAACATCATTATAAAAATGGAGCATGCTGCATAATGCTTTGTTGCATGCTTTTATTTTCAACTCTGTGACATGGTGTCACATTAAATCAATGTGACATGGTGTCACATCAAATCAAGTGATATAAAAGTGATATAAAAGGACAATGCTGATATGGATGGTACAGGCAAGCACAAATAATTTAAAATATAACAGTATATACTGAATATATATACAGTATATATACATATTAATATGGTTAGTCATAACTAATGTCTTCTGAAGTCCACTGAATTCACACTGAGCAATGAAACACCAGATGGTTTCCAAGTATGCTTGAGGCATCAAATCCCACATGACTGACCTGATACATCAGGTCAGGTTACTTCTAGACATGTAGGTTATTAAGGTTTACCTTCCTTTTCCCTTCATTTGGGACATAATCAATGTCTTTTGGGTTTAATTTTCTTTGCAACAGTCTCATTTTCTTTTAGTATACTCTCCTAAACTCTCCGGTTCCTGTGGGCGTATTGAAGCTGTTAAGTGTTGCAAGGGCAATAAGGCTCATCCTTATTGCTAGCAGGGCAGTCAGTGCACAGTGATAGGTTGGTCAAAAGTTGCTAAATATATTTAGGTAATTCAGTAGACCGGTTGAATAAAAAATATGAAAGAGCAAACTGTATGGGTAGGGGTTAGACAACTTGCTGAATTCTAGCAATTATACTGGGCATGCTGGAGATTAAACATGCTGGAAGTCCCTAACCTTTAGCATACCCTTCTACCATAATGGTGCATATTGATGACACATATAAGACAACTCTAATCTTTTGAGACATTTTCACAATGCTGACATGTCACAATAAATCAACGTCAGCAACTCTACTGCTGCTTCTAATAGCTAGTACAGGTTAGTTAAAAAAAAGTTCCGTTATTACCGTGCACGCAGCTGTTTGCCAAACTTCCACTTTCTTTTGTTTTACAATTGTTTTAAGATAAAGCAAGTCTCAGGGGAGGGAAAGCAAGGACTCTGTAACCCCCCTCCCTCCCCACACACTTTCTCTCTCTCTTCCCCGCTTCAATAAAGACCCTTTGCCTAGCATACCTGCAATGTTTGATAGCATATAATTGAAACAAGACGTGTGCAGGTCCCTGCCAGAACATGGCCTCGCCATTTAAGGTAATGTTTGCACTGCTAAGGCAGACTAATGAATCCAAGTCTTGGGAGCTGGCACTGTGACTCCTCTCAGCAGGCCTCAAAGTGCCTCGGGATGCTGTCCCCTTCCCATTCACACAGATGTGAAAAGTGAGGAAAAAATCAAATAAATAAATAAATAAAACGCCCCCCATAACATGAAACAGTGAGGGCAAATGCAACCGCAATTAATAAGAGGGGAAAATATTGCTTTGGCATCCCTAGGTCATTATCCGCAGTTTATTGCCATTTGTACAGTGCTTTTGTTCAGCTTTATATGAGGAAGATTGGTCTTTAAATGCAGCATTGCTTGTTTCACCTTGTGTTTTTCATTTCTGAATGCCTGTATGCGTCAAAGGGGTGAAACGTGGTCAGTGCACCTTCAGTGACTCGCCTGGCTTCCCCTTTTATTCATTTTATTCAGCAGGTCTCAAACCGTCTTTCCCTAGGATCCTGCACGATATGCACAAGGGGAATGGTAGAAGGTCCTTTTAGATGGAATGCTCGTAATTTATACTAATTTGATCAGGGGTCAGATGGAAGGTCCTATCCCAAAGCTTTGCAGAGCCTAAAACAACAGCTTCATCTGTTCACTTTCTTAGCCCAGAAGCAGAATGCAGGGCTTTCTATGGTTACGTGTACTTCTGGAGCAAATTTGGGGTTCAGGGACACAACTTTTATTAAATGTTTTTATTAGACACACCTGCAAAAGTACTGCTTTATTAATGATTTCCTTTCATCAGTAGTTATACTTTGGTTGCTTCTAATTCTGGCTGCAACAGTCAGAACATTTGCATTTTCTAGTATGCTTATGTGAGTTATGATTTGTTCCATTTCACGATTTTAATAAAATTGTCAAATTTTTGCATGAGGGGCTGCAAGCCAGTTTTTGGATGTGTAACCAAATGCAGCATTTATAAATACAAAATGTTTACCATGCCTGCCTGTGTCAAACTGTAACACAACACAGACACGCTCTGCGCAGAACCAAACCACATTCTGCTAACAGTACAACAATTACATATGTTCCAAGAATTAAGAACACATTTGAGACCACAGGCCACAAATGATCTCGAGAGAAAATAACACTTTTCAGCCATTGTGAGCTTCTTGTGGTGTCTTTCTTTATTGAACCATGTGAGATGGGGGTCTTAATTCACTAACTGGACAAGAGCGCACCCTAACTGGACTAATCCAGGGGCTACTGATTGATTGATTTATATAGATTGATTGACTGATTGGTGAAGATGGATGCCATCTGGTGTAGCCTAGCTCCACTGGGCATTTAAGTAACAATTTTGTTGTTGAGGCAGAAAGACAGACAAACAGAGGGAGGGGGGGGGGGACAAATTGACAAATGCAGTTATGCCATTTACGCCAATATTGTTGCATCTGTCAGTGTAAATGTAAAAGTGAAAGTAGAGCTTGTCAAGATCACAAGTGTGACATAACACATAACTGTAGGAGTCATTAGTCTTTGTTGACATATACAGTACATCATAAACATAGCAGTTTAATGCAAATTAAAAAAGCACAACGTTAGCCAGTACAATATTAAAAACATTCTCACAAAACATGTAACACATATGCTTTTGGACTGAATTTAACTAGTAAAGAACTCTCACTTACCTGTGTATGAAAAACATGCGGAATTGCGTAAGCATATGCTTTCCCATGGAACTGAAGCCATGTTTTCCATAATTAGTGCGCAAGACAACAATAGTAACAACCCGATGTTTAAAATACTTTTTTGTTAATAATCACAACTTGTATTATGTACTACTGTATCTCCTGGGTTTGCTGCAACTTATTATTTTATTTGATGTAATTAAGTTTATACAGGACAGTACAGTGCATGCATGCCATGGTACACATCGATGCAAGCGATGTGTTGGGAAATGAATGTTCCCATCATTAGTGTAGTGTAGTCTCACTTTACATCTGTCAAGTGTCTACATGTTTAGTGATTAAAAATGGCTATAAATGGTGGTCCTACATGCAATCCATGCGACCGAAAGCCTGGTGATTTGCCATGGTCTATTATTTTGTACGCAACACACTACGCAAAACCTACACAATAAATATCTAAATCTGACATAATAATTAGTGATTTTGCTGGAAATGTATTTTTTAACAGTGCAATATTTGTCTGTGCTGAAATGACAATGGCAAACAATTTAGATAATAAAGCGGTACATATGCATAATTAAACAATGCAATATTGAAATATAATATAATTGCCCCTTACACACACACACCTCCTTTCCACAGCTACATGATAGTCATCACACATATTCACATTCCCATTTGCTAATTGATATGTGGAAGTTATTAAAGTAATCAGCAACAAAGGAAATCCATTCAGAATTGATTGTAGAAAATGCTGATTGAGGCACGGCGTTATTTGGAGGAGGAGTCCAGTGTGGGAGAGTTCATTAAGACACCCTCCAAATGAATGGGAATTATCTTCATTTGGGAGAAGAGGCTTACAGGAGCTAGGGGCTCTCACCCAAACAGACCTTAATTAAGAGCTCCGATGTCATTATCAAGCTTAGGGACGGAAGCTACCGTCTATACAGGAGGTTTTTTCTTTGCCAGGTAAGCTTTAGTTGAAAGAAAGTGTGTCTTTTTATGAGAAGGGAGATTATTTATGCAAACAGTAGATATTTCACCTATTCTTAATTTTTGTCAAGGATATCACCTTTTTTGACATCCTTGTTGAATCATACTGTATACTGTATCATGCTATACTGTATATAGCTGAAATGTTAGTTTACAATACAGTTAAACAAGTCAATGTTAGTATTAAGAAAAGTATTCAGTTGGTGATAAACTCAGTTCTATTATTGAAACCAAGCATTTTTTTTTAGAATTGAGATAAATTAAATTGTATTGTTTAAACATATAATCACAGCATTTGAATTTGCTAATAGCACACATATGTTGTGTTTCATTTGAATCCAATTAAGTCACTAATAGAGTGATAAAAATACATTGAACATAATAAAATTACATTTTGATGACATTTAAATGTTCTCACACCTTTCAATTAAATATCATAAAACCTACTGTGTCTGTTATCACTTTGAGAATTAAAAAACTTTTCTAATAATGTTTTTAATATTAATATTAATTATGAAGTACAGTACATGGGCATACACACACACACACACACACACACACACACACACAAACACTAGCTCTCCTTCACATTCAGGAATAAAATGAAGAACAGATATTGTGAGCACACAGTTTAAGTCGGACCTGTTGCTACCTATACATTTTATACCCATGCACGTTATCACATTGAAGACCCAGTGAAGACACTCCCATGGTCATATGGTCATATTTTACATGAGATAGCAGCCTTGGCCAGTAATGAGAGATGACCACAATGTTCCAGTCATTTCATGGGGTGCAGGCCTCATTGAGGATGATCCATAATTAAGGGCATTTGAAGACAGTCCTCTGGAAAAACGTCTCCCATAGTGTTTAAAAAAAACAGGTGCCCCAATTAGTGCTTGACCAGGAGATTTTTGAGACTAGTCTAGCATGCAACAATCCAGCGATTAGTAGCAAAAACCTACATGAGATTCCTTTATTTTACAATAGAATATATGATTCTGTACTATATGAATAATGCCTAATACAATTGTAAATCATTAAAAACAGACATGCTGTAGACATTCTTAAAACAATTTAGAACCCTTTCTTTTGTTTACCAATACCGTTTGTGCCCTTCATCGGTGTCTGAGTGAGGAGCGAGATATGCCTCGTTTTGAGTCGTTCCTATTTCGTTGAGAGGGAGCGACAGCCTCCAGTAGAGGGCGTCATGGCTTAAAATCCTAGCGCACTGTGCTTCTCTATCCCCAGCAACGCCACCGTCGGGAGAAACACACACACATACACGCAACACACCTCGATGAAGAGCGGCTCCTAGGTAGCTGGCTATGCTCCTTCAGACCTCATCTAGGTCTTTCCTGAGAGGTCAGCCCATAATGCAACACAGAGCTGTGTTAATTACCAGGCAGCACTTGCTCAGAGGAAGGAGGGGGTGGGGTGGCGTGTGTGTGTGTGTGTGTGTGTGCGTGTGCGTGTGTGTGTGTGTGTGTGTGGGGGGGGTCCACAAAAGGAAAGGTATTTGGAAATGAGTGGAACATGTACTGTTGCTATGAGGGCATAATGATGCTTTTATCCCGGACAATATCGAGATTTTTTTCTCTCATTCCTCTCTCGCTCCTCTCCAAAAGAGAGTTTGTGTGTGTGTGTGTGTGTGTGTGTGTGTGTGTGTTCTCCCACCGGACCTAGGTGAGGAGTTATTTCTGCATCTGGCTTGAGGTTCCACCGAGCTTTTACATAATCAAATCAATATTGCTATGATTCACCCTCTGGCACAGACTGCCTCGTGCAAGTTTCACTGGTGATGTTTGGCAGCTTACGAGATAAAAAAAAAAAAAAAAACACAAAGTGAGGGGGAGAAAAACCTTAGTTAAAAATCTCTGGGCTATTGATTTTTTTTTTCTCCCTTCTTGTTGGTCTTCTCTCTACCAACCTGCTACTCATCCTTTCCCTCTCACCGCACTCTATTGTTGTGTTGTGGGTTTCATTTTCCAGCAGGTAAATAAAGGAGCGTTCTGTCAGGCTGGAGGTGTAGCCAGCGAGGCTCCCCCTCCAGCCCTCCACCGCATGATCCATCTCGATAACTTGGTGGAATATAGAGTACAGACAGCAGCAACGCACCAAACGAATCTTGAATGAAAGCAAATCGGACAGCCAAATAAATAAATAAATAAATGAATAAATAAATACATCTAAGCCACCTACAGCAAAAAGACAACACTCATGCATGTCCTGGCAGAGGTGTATCAGCGCTTCCGTTTTATTCCACATTGAGCTGGGTGGTTAAGGAGATGTGAGTAGTGCCGTAGCTGTGGTTAGACCTCTTTCATGACATGATGAAATGCAACAATACTCGTCCAGCATTCACATATCAGCAGCAGGATGATTTGCAACCATAGACACAATGTGTGACTCCGTATACACACGAGCAGCAGAGAGATTATCACACACAGCGGTGACGTTTTCACTCAATAATGCGTGTCCATGCAGTATGATCTTCAGTAATCAAAGGTCAGCTTATCAAAACAGAAAAATTATTGTCAAGAACCTTTATGGGCAAATGTTACCCCCCTCTCTCCCTGCAAACATTCAGATTAATAAATAAAATGATTGCATTAGGAGCTTATGAAGTTCCCTCGTCACTTGCATATAAACGTCGGATGGAGTTACATTCTGTTTGCTGTGATGTCATCGGAGCACGAATCCTGTTTCTTTGTCCCTTTGCCTCCGCAACCCTACTCAAGTGTCCCTCAGTATCAGAGTGGTGGAGGATGGAGAAGGGGGGAGGGGGGGTGGTCATGGGGGAGAGGTGACAGGAGGCGAAGATGGAAAGAAACGGTGTGTGTGTGTTTGGGGGGAAGGGGGAGAGATATATAGCACATATCACATCGCATTGATTCGGTCCATTTGGTGGACTGAACATGAACCCAATAATCAGATCTTGCTTAAGCACGCGCTTCCTCAGTAATTGACTCTCACATATTGATTAAGATGTTGATGTGTCCCAGTCCTGCTCTGGTGCTAATGCAACTGAGAATGAGTCCTGCCCCCACCCGCAGCACCCAACACACTGACACACAACCCACTGACACCAGCACGAGCAGCAAAACACATCGGGACACGCACGCACGTACAGTATGCAGACACGTTAGCCCCGAACACCCAACAACTCCTCCAACACACACGGATGCAACGAGGCTGTCACTAACAGATAAAGCTTTCATGGCAGTGCTGCAGAGTCTCTAATGCCCAGCAGACAAAATTAGCCGCTCAATACTTTCTGCAGAATGTACGTAAAGGGAAAGGAACAGATCAGCACTATAAGAATGACAGGTGAACCCCACACTGTGTTTTGCATCAACAACACCATCATAAGCACATGCTAAAAGGGCTGTGGAATATGGTCATGTTGAAGGAGGAAGCTGGCATAAGTCAGTTAAAATATCAGTAGAGAAATCATTCAGTAAGGAAAAATAGAGCAGAGCATGTTTTACATGTTGACCTCTTTTCTCATAAACCCTGCATTGAAGCACATTAAGAGCTATTTAAAAAAGTACAGCCATTCTAATGGTGTTCCAGACATCTTACATCTCAAATTGTCTATGAAGAACTGTTGAACATATACCCTACCTAAATATTTAAACTAATTACTAATTAAACATTTTTTGTGATGTGTTGTTTAAAATGTTGTTTTAGAATGAAACCTTGTCTCTGTTAATATGATATAATTAATATGAATTCAAAAGCACAATACTGCTAATTAAATAATAATGTTGTAATGTCTCGTGATCCCCGTCCTGTGCTAGTCTCGTCACTTCATGTGTTTATCTTGTGTTTCAGGCCTGTTTTCCCCGTCACTCCCTGCCCTGTGTTTACCTTTTGTTTCAGGCCTGTTTCTGTCACTCCCTGCCCTGTGTTTACCTTGTGTGTCGGGCCTGTTTCTGTCACTCCCTGCCCTGTGTTTACCTTGTGTTTTAGGGCTGTTTCCCCGTCACTCCCTGCCCTGTGTTTACTTTGTGTTTCAGGCCTGTTTCCCTCGTCAATCTCTGCCCTGTGTTTACCTTGTGTTTCAGGCCTGTTTCCCCGTCACTCCCTACTCTGTGTTTACTTTGTGTTTCAGGCCTGTTTTCCCGTCATTCCCTGCTCTGTGTTTACCTTGTGTTTCAGGCCGGTTTCCACGTCACTCCCTACCCTGTGTTTACCATGCGTTTCAGTCCTGTTTCCACGTCACTCCCTGCTCTGTGTTTACCTTGCGTTTCAGGCCGGTTTCCACGTCACTCCCTGCCCTGTGTTTACCACGCGTTTCAGGCCTGTTTCCCTGTCACTCCCTGCCCTGTGTTTACCTTGTGTTTCAGGCCTGTTTCCCTGTCACTCCCTG
>JAODTR010000001.1:1702841-1717780 GCA_025399935.1 Amblyopsis rosae | reverse complement strand
CACGTTTAAACAATTAATATGATATATATGTAACGGTGGCCAGCAGGTAGCTGTGCAGTAAATTAATCCTCACTCTCCAACACCTCATAGAACGCAGACCAGGGCCCATGGGTTTTTGGCCTGCCTTGTAGGAGCGTCCGCTCTCTGCGTGGGAGATCTGGGTTCGATTCCCAGAGGGGGATGGGCGAACTCTGTCACATATATATATATATATTTATTATGCAAACACTTGGGGGGGCACAGGAGTTCTGTGGGCGGGCCCGGCCCCCTAAGGCCCGCCCATAGCTCCGGGTATGTACTGCAGGTATGCAAGAAGGAGAGGAATGGATTGGTGAATGTGTATATGGGTACGTCATGTACTTATATTCACTAGTCTATATGTATGTGGGTATGTGCTTGTATATTTATGGGTATGTATTGCATATTTATAATGGGTCCTTATATTTTACACTGTTGTGAACTTTAAGGGTGGAGAGAGCCATGGCAAAACACGTTTCATTGTGTTCTATTGTACTTAACTGTGGGACGCATATGACAATAAATAAATCTGAATCTGAATCTGAATCTGAAATTGATCAAAGATTCTGATTTGGTAATACATTTTGAAGTACCTGTAAGGTCAGTCAGGTTTGGTATATAGTATCAGCTGTGTTTTTCTCACAAGGACATGTGGGGCATAGCCATATCATAAATAACTGAAAATTATACTGTAATAACTGTATATACATTATGTCTATTATCTTGTTAAATTATAATAATAATCTATCATCGTATTTATTATAACACTATCTATTTTCATAAATATATCATATATAATTTCAATATATATATATATATATATATCGCACATATAATTTCTGTTACAATAACAATTTTAGTTCATGTTGTTCTAGCTTCTGCTCTGCTGCTTGTCTGCATAGGTTCTGCATTCACTCCACAGCTTTCCACAGCTATGGTGACGTAATTGGAGGGTATTTTTCAGAAAAGTGCTTCTGTGAAACATGCAGTCGTATGTGGTTGTGTACGCGCATGCGCATATTGCTCGATGTAGGTCACACGAATTTGATGGTCCTGGGAATTCAATATATTTTACCCACTCACAGCATCATATAATGTGGCATTATCACAAACCATTAAAATTAATACTAATTATTTGGTTATTTATTTTAGATTTACTATAGTAAATTCACATCGTCAATATTTTACATTTTTGGACAAAGCCTAAAATATATTTGTTTACAAAAAGACCTGAATAAATCTGTAGCTTATTAAAAATAATGCCTACCCAATAAAGCAGGGATATGTATTATTGCCGTTAAATAGGCTACTATAATCTTTCAAAAATCGTGCCACCCCAATAAAATGACTGCACCAAGCTGACCACCCCAGTAGAACAGTTCTGTCTACGCCCCTGCATACAGTATTCCGAAAAGTTCACAAACTACTAGTATCTGTAACTAATGGATCAAAGCAAGAGCAAGGAAACCCTCAGTGAGTTAAAATCTTCATAGGAAGATTTTCAAGAAGATTGATTGACAGGTCAGAAAGGTCTATCATCCCAGAAAGGAGCGGGTCAGAGTCTCATCTCCTTGTTTCTCCCTATAGTTTTTGTCTTTGTGCCCATTTCCTCCCCATCTATCAGAGTCTCCTAAGATTGTGCTCCTCTGTGCAAAGTCTTTCCGCAAGGTGATGTCGTCGACAGCCATCTCTCCACTCCGGCCACGCCCGCGCTCCCGCTTCAGGATCACCTGGTGAACAGCAGCACAGCACTGTACAATACACTGAACACGAGCCTGCTCACGCTCTTAAACACCATACTAGGGCTGTTGGCCGATGCGCGCATGCATGCTCATGCACACACACACATGCTCCATGCACACACACAGGCCTGTAACACTGTTACAGGAACCTGTCTCAATGCTGCACTGCCATCTCTGGCCAATAAATCCAATTCAGTCAGAACCACTATAGTCAAAATGTTTTACATTTGCAGTAAGTTATATTATATGTGGTGGTATGGCTCTGTTCTGAGAGCAGCAAAAGACCCCTAAAGGGTACAGAACAGGTACAGAACTAGCAAGCATCAGTGACAACACCATGACATTGATTAAGTCAGACATATGAAAGGAGGAGGTGGGGTCGTAGAGGGTTGCAAAACGCTCACAGAGGAAGCACAGAGAATGGGTAGGCTAAGGCCATATAAGGCACCCTGAACGGGTTGGGCCAGTTGTAAGAATCCAGCGATCAGCTGAGCAGTCTGATTGAAATCAGCTGGGCAATCAGCTCATTGAGATCATCTGACGGTTGACATTATGGCCTGGCCTTGACTGTGTGGCCTGTCTGAACTAACACTATGCTCAGTTAACATTAGTGAAAAGCACAGCCAGCAGTAACAACGTGGAAGAGTTCTACTTATAGTATATACTGTATTTATATACGCTATCTAATATTTTCATGGATGTCCCTCCATTTTAACATATTTTGGAACATTGCTGCAGTTTTAAGTTAGGGAGAGGCTGGGGAGAGAATTTTTTTTTAAAGGGCTTTATTATTTTTTTTACATGAAAATAATCTAAATATGTATGGATGTTAGTACATAATCTTTTTCGATAGGCATGTAAACAGCTTAGTAGCAATGATATCATTTTCTGAATAGAGGCACAAAACAACAGATGAAAAAGATGAACTTCTGTTCATTTGAAGATGAAGTTAATGGAAATATTGTCAAATCTGGTGTGGGTGTATTCAACTATAGACCATTGGTATATAATATTAATAGTGTTCACTAATCATAGTGTGTGTGTACAGTTTAAAGTAGATATACTACATACTGTATCTCTCTATAACTCTTGCTCTTCACATTGCATGCATGTGCAACATTCTTATATACTTTGGGGGTGGGCGAAATGATACTGCTTTTACATCTTGTGAGCTAAACAGCACCAAACCGTAAGGTATGTAAGCATAATATTGTGAGAGGGAGACAAAACTCCACCAGCTCCTCCATCAAATCCAGGCCCACCCTTTCTGAGCGGAAGACGCTTGATGCGTCCTCCGTGGCCTGTAGGGAAGCCAGATGAACGCCCTCATCATTGACCAAACGAATCAAACAGAACAACATAGAACTAGAATAGAAAGGCCCCAGCGCGCCCCTGCTTTCTAATCAAGCAACCATCCGGTAGGCTGTGTGTTCTCATTTAGACGATTCCTCCTGCTCCCCTCCGCGGCTGCAGTCTAATAAGCGTGTCCCGTAATCACGTTAGCTGCCCTGTCGGCCCCAGCCAGGGGACCTAATTGGTACAGAGCCTTGGACAAAGTGAAAATTAATAACTTTTGTCAAGCTGGTACTGCGTTGTGTTGAAGCTGCATGGGTCAATTAGAACCTGTGATACGATAAGGTCTGAACAGCAGAGGAGCACTGACTCAATTAGGACTGGGACTGGCCCGCTAAGACCTGAGCCAGAGAGGGAGATTTCATCCTTAAACTACAGATGAATGTGCTGCAGAAACAGACACGGTTAGCTGTGTTTAAATGGTGGTCTGGCGGGTTCAGGGACGTGGCCCCATGCTACCTGGAAATGGTAATGGTTAAATGACGTGTGTTTTGGGCTATATTTATACGTTCTAAGTGTGTCCGCGTGTGTGTATGTGGGTATAATGTGTAGTGTGTACAGTGCTTGTGTGTGTGTGTGTGTGTGTGTGTGTATCACGTAGATACTCCACACACAGACAGTACAGCACTGTTTGGACTGTACACTAGAGTATGTACCAACATTGTGCAGCAAAGACCAAATGTGTTAAAGCCTTTTTAGTTAATAGCGGAGGCGAACAGGAACAGTTTGGGAGAATAAGACAACAGTAAACTGTGGCTTTCCCTTTTCCCCTTGGACCAGCTCCAGCAAGGAAGCATAGGGGACCAGTGACGAGACCGTTCCATTATCGTGCCCCCACTCCTTCACCGCCATTACTGCAACACTTATCTTGGGAGATAATAAAAGCGCCCTAAAGCATCCACCTGAGCCTCCTCGCTCTTGTGCATGAGCGCCTCCTGCGCTCTTTCCGCCTCGCGTACATGTGCTAATGGTTTAGCGTAGTCGAGGATTGCCGCTACACATGTAATTTAATTATCGACTTTGTGTCAGTCTCGTCATCTGGGAACATGTGCGGCCCGTCGGCAGCCAATAACCACAGGGCTGGCGACGCTTTCCTCTGGAGAGAGCGAAGACAGTTGTCTTTAATTTACCCATGTTGTCTCCGCGTTTCCCATCGTTAGTTTGCACTTTCTCTGTATAGGGTCCAAGTGTGTCTCATTATGACAGCTATTATAGTATAGGGAAGGCAGGCATGGGCAGCTTGATGCAAACATTTGATGATCTAATTCATTAAAGGGCACAAGTGTTATCACTAATAGGCCTTTGACTGATCAGAGAGTTGTGTAAGGTAATGGCAATGCTATGGAAATCCTCTATTAGTTCATAACCCTATTGGTGTAAACTGATTGTGCTCCAAATAGCTCCTGCTACAGTATAGCCCTCCTACATCTACTCAAGCCATCACGTCGACACCGATCGGACTAACATAATGTGATACTGCATGCGTCATGCGGTAACATGAAGCAAATGTCTCAACTTGGACATTTCCAAGTATCCCAATTCAATCTGGGACTACATCTGCATGTAACCTCGTAAGCGGTCCCCCTGCCACCGCATCACTGTTCCCTCTCGTGGAAGTTCCTACTCTCCCCCAACCAGGTAATGTACACAAATGGGGCTTTAATGCTATTGACGGTCCCATTCTACATTCCCCCGCTTTGTCATCAGTTTGCCTCCCCTTTAAACGCATTTCTCGACCTTAAGCAGCACTTTATTGTGGCGTGTTAGTTTGTGCAATTGCATTAAATGGACAGTAACCAGGAATCCATTTGAACCTGATCCTTGCTCATGCCTCCTCAGTCGACTCCATTAGCTGTCATACTTGTCGAGAAGCCCTCCCATGCAGTGGCCAAATGTGTAATTTGATGCGTCATCAATAACCGAGCACAGACAATCTCACAGTCGTTAAAAAGTAAAACCTTAGATTTGATGTCTTTCCACAGAGGAAGCAGATCAAATCATCACGAGCGCAGGGCCCCGGTCTAATACGTTTAGCCACTGGTGAGACGCAACTCTAGACTCCCCTGAATGGGACCACGCCACTCTCCTCTCTCTGCCTAAAGTGCTCTACAAGTTAGAAGTGTTGAGACGTGTACTGCCCTGGATGTGTGTGCGCTCACACACACACACACACACATCCAGGACCATGGTTCGCAACATTTTTGACCTCTGACTCAAATGTTCTGACTATCGTTAAACATATACTGTAGTATAAGCAAGCATAAGGACCATTATGTACTGTATATTTTATTAATGATAATAAAGGCACTGCAAAATAGATTGAACCTCACTAGCCACAATTATTATAAATAAATAAATAAAAAGACATCCAAATAATCGGCATTTTGCAAAGGTCCTGGACAGCATTTTAGAATAACTGTTGTTATTTATTTATTCATTCATTATTTACATTTTATTTGCTGCAGTTTGCTTTCTTTCTAGAAGCTTCTGAGGCATAGAAAGTGAATCCTCATGGGTAGAGCTCCTCCCTGAGCTTGGAGTGTGGAGCTCCTGCCTCTGAGAGTCTCCCTGGATGGGCACACAGCAGAGGAAACCACTGCCATGAGCAGCCTAAAGCAAAGAGCCTCTCAGATTTATTGAAACTTCTTGTCCCGTCCCAGTATCTCATTTGTCAGGAGGCCTAATTTACACCGGCCCTTAAGACTAATTGCAAATTTGCAAAAAAATGCTGATGTGGATGAAACAGAGGAGGGTTTTTTCGCCCCCTCAGTGTCCCTTGCCATGCATTCGCTAATGTGTTTCATCTGTAAAATAGGCAGCGTTATTTTCCTGTATGAGAGAGAGAGGGAAAGAGAGAGAGATGGGGGAGAGAGAGAGCCAGGGGGAGAGAGAGAGAGAGAGAGAGAGAGAGAGAGAGAGAGAGAGAGAGAGAGTGAGTGTGAGAGAAAGGAAACTGCCACACTTACCCCTAATGGGACTGCAAACAAACAGGAAACAATGACAAAAACACAAACAGAGTTTAGTGTTTAATGCATTTCTGGGAGGACAATAAACTTCCATTTTGCACATGAACGCTGATGAACACTCGACCGAAACCACATGACACCAGGCCACATTGCCCACATTCTAGCAAATTCCACATTACAATTGATTCAACAGTTTCCCTGGCCACTGTTAGCTCTATGTGCAGAGATCAGTTGTTTATAATGTTACCAAAGGTCCTAATCTAAAAACTGTTTTCTTACAATGCCATGCAATAAGCATGTTTCGATATTAAATTATCTCAAATATATAAGGCAATGGTTTCTGTGAATAATTTCCATGAAAGTGTCGTTTTTCACGAGACCGAACAACCGAATAAAGGTTTGTTGTTACAGACAAATTATGGTTTAATTCTGACCAGATAAATTTTTTTTATTAATGCCTATAACTTCCAAGATAAATGTTTATGTCCTTACGACGGTGTGAAGTAATAGGCTAAATGGCAAAATTTTGGTGTGCTGAAGTTGTGAAAATCTCCACAAATCGTTGTGTGTGCGTGTGCGTGTGCGTGTGTGTTTGTCTGCATGTGTGCATCTGTGTTATAATCAGCACATGCTAGTTGATTAGAGGAAATACATGCAACAGCATAACTCAATCTGAAGATCTCCTCCCCTCATCAAGGCTTTTGACGGGCCTGTATTCTCTGCGGTCATTTCTACACGAGCATTTTGAAACTGAATCATTGTCCCAGAGAAAGTGTTGCGTGGAGGTGACTGAACTAAACAGCAGGCTAGATGTGAGCTTGAAGCACATTTAGTAAACCCTATATTTACTGTGTAGAGAGAGAGAGAGAGATCCCACACTCTCTCTCTCTCACACACACACACACACACACACACACACACACACACATACATTGTTTCCTTATATGCCCCATATGTTTCGGAAATAGAATAACACTACCTGCTATATTTTTTGCCATATTCTGATACATGCACACACACACACACACACACACACACACACACACCACACACGCACCAGAAAAGGGAGTTTTAGGGGCTGAGCAATTATCTGATTACTGAAAACATTATCTGTCAAAAAGAACAACAACATGTAATTGGGTTGCTGTGTGTTAGCAATGTAAAGCCAGATGTAGGAACGCATGCATGCCTGTCAGTGTAATGGCTAGCAGCCTGAACACACAGTCTATCAGGCCTGGTTGGGAGGGCCCCAGCCACAGCAGTAAAAAACACAAACGCAAGCATTCGTTAGTAAGAGATTTGATTGGTCCAATTCACACTCTAATGGTCTTATAAAGGATTTCTTGGGCCCAGAACAATGAGGTGTAGGCCGAGAGCAGTGCCAGGTAATGGACACCCAGTGATTCACAACATCCCCCCCTTCTGGGCATGCCTGCTTTTCTCCAGAGCCACTGGATGCCCTCCGCAGCTGTTTAAAAGCCAGTTGGGATGTTCCACAGGCATTTAGCAGCGGTGGTGGAGGTGGAGGAAGACCTCCCACATTCAACCATAGAGCCACAGCTTTTCTGTTAGGCTCCGCCCCTCTCTCTGCCTCTCTATCTCTATCTCCCACTGTTTCTGTCTCTTTCTATCTATCTCTCTCTCATCTCTCTCTCTCTTTTTGTCTTTCTCTGTCTCTCTCATCTCTCTCTCATCTCCCCCCCCCCCCTTCCCTACCCGAGCATTGCATTCACATGTTTGTAGGGGGAAGGTGTGTGTGTGTGGTGAAAGAGCCTCAGAGGACATTTCTCACCTACATATTCACTATTGGACGTGCGAGGCTTTCTCCCGATCCTCGATGACCTCTTTCCTCGCATGTCTTTCACAGATGTCTCATCCACCTTCCCTCAAAGCAGGTTCCCATGTTTTGACGGGCCTCTTGGCCGCGGCGGACAACACAACACAGGAGGAGTGATTTGTACCGCGTCAGGAATTCAGACTTACACTTTCATGCCTGTTGTCCACGTCAGGCAGCCAAGCTTTATCTCACGGTGCAGGTATTTGGGAAGGGGGGTGTCAGGAAGAGGGGAGGAATGCATTCACGCCGTAGATGTTAGGACGGTGTGTTTCTGCTTCAGAATCAGAGTGCGCATTATTATTTGTCTGTCTATTATTTGTTGTGTGTGTGTGTGTGTGTGTACACATCTCAAATTCTACTAAGGGATCTCAAGTGTTCCACTGGGTCAGTAGAGCTGGTGCCCTCTCTGTTTTCAGCAAAGTAACCTGTGTGTGTGTGTGCGTTTGTGTGTATGAATCTGTTGTGTGTTTGCTAAGGAAACTGTTCTGAGCGTGTGTGAGTGCTGTATGTTCGCTTGTTTGTACGTGTGGGTGTATGAATGCACAAACATTTAGAAATTTTGGATTATTGCACCAACTGTGGCGTGTGTGTGTGTGTGTGTGTGTGTGTGTGAAAGAGTGTGTGTGTGTGTGTGTGTGCGTGTGTGTGTGTGAGTGTGTGGTGATGGTGGCAGCAGCAGTAGGATAATACAGTGGGTGTTTGCTCCCTTTCAACAGTCTCTCCACATGGCCTCCTGCCTCCTTTGTCTTTTTATAGCCTCCTTCTGGGAGACGCTGCTCCCTGCTTGAACGCAACACAAGCCAAAACACCTCTCAGTTCCTCTGCCAGAGCCTGGTGCCCTGGGAATACTGCTATTCCTCCCATATTGTACACGCACGCATGCACACGCACTCACACGCACACGCACACCTTGTCTCATATCTCTATCTCTCTCTTTCCACCATCTCTGCCGGGCCTGGACAGGTTAGGGAACATGTGTGGTGTGTTACATGAGCTATGTGTGGTGTGTTACATGAGTCGTGTGTGCTGGGAGCATGTGTGGTGTGTTACATGAGTGGTGTGTGCTGGGAGCATGTGTGGTGGGTTACATGAGCTATGTGTGGTGTGTTACATGAGTCGTGTG
The DNA here is from genome assembly GCA_025399935.1 of Amblyopsis rosae. Taxonomy (NCBI): domain Eukaryota; kingdom Metazoa; phylum Chordata; class Actinopteri; order Percopsiformes; family Amblyopsidae; genus Amblyopsis; species Amblyopsis rosae. Next base: position 1,708,741 of record JAODTR010000001.1, on the reverse strand, counting down.
TGTTGGGAGCATGTGTGGTGTGTTACATGAGTCGTGTGTGGTGTGTTACATGAGTCGTGTGTGCTGGGAGCATGTGTGGTGTGTTACATGAGCTATGTGTGGTGTGTTACATGAGTCGTGTGTGTTGGGAGCATGTGTGGTGTGTTACATGAGCTATGTGTGGTGTGTTACATGAGTCGTGTGTGCTGGGAGCATGTGTGGTGTGTTGCAGTACATGAGTTGTGGCGTTTCATTGGAAGCCCCTTCCCCGCTGCTGGGTAGTAATTCTCGCTGGCGGTTTTCGGTCTGACAGGGCCGACCACGTTGATCTACGATCCTTAAGATAAGGTTTGGAGCCTAGGGAAGGCGTGACATCTGCTCAGTGTGCAGTTATATGTGAAGAATGCTGGTAGAGCTGTCCTGTATTTAAGTTAACATTACGGTGTCACTGTGTGTCACCGTAATGTCCCAAGCTGTTCCTTCAACAATGACATTAGCCCCCTGGGGACTAAACTGTTTTTAGTTTGTTTAACTTTTTGGGCTTATATACAATATGGATTACCAGACTCAAATGCCCATATTCCATGAATATGAATCAAGAAATGTTTTTAAAATAGTGTTTTTAATTATTTTAAATAAAGGTTAAGCTTTGTTGCACTACATTGTTGCTGTATATTACTACACAATGTGCATGCAAGGGGCAGAGACTACCCAGTATTTATTTTGAGGGTTGTGGCTGACAAAGTCCAAAAACCACAAGTTTAATTTCCCCCGTAAATATTGTAGTTATTTTCATTCAGCCAGGTGGATACAGTATTTCAGCCACATAGGCCATTTCTGTTTATTATTTACCACATCTTATGTGTAAACAGTTTAGATAGCTTATCGCCCCTTTCCTCTGTGGTGCCAGCTTGCTTTGCTGAACCAGCCCGGCCCGATCTGGCCTGGGGCTTTGGGGCTGGCTGCTGCCTTTCCCTGGCCACAACCCACCCACCCGCCCACCCCGCGCCCCTGGGTGGCATCAGACATACAGGCGTGCCACAGCACTGACACGGTCGTTTGTCTTCTGACCGCAGTGGCATATGGAGAGGGCTGGCACTGCACAGATGTCCACTAAGTGCTGATGAAATGGCTGAGCAATGGATGCACTGGGCGGATAGAAGCTCAGTCACTACTGCTGTATGAGAGAGAGAGAGAGAGAGAGAGAGAGAGAGAGAGAGAGAGAGAGATTGTACTTTCAAGTATACAGTATGCAAGGGTGTAGTGTGCAGGCAAGTATGTGTTGATAGTACTGTATATAAAGCCCTGGTAGATGGAGAGAGTGAAGGAGAAAGAGATGAAGAGAGGGAAAGAGAGTATAGAAAATATTGTTTTTATTGGTTTCTGACTCAGTTTGCAAGTTTGTGTGTGTGTATGTGTGTGTGTGTGTGTGTGTGTGTGTGTGTGTGTGTGTGCAGGCTATATGCATCAATACTACTGTAGTGCCCTATTACACTAAAGAGAGGCTGTAGACTCTTTAGGATGCTGAAAAGAATAATTTGCAGCTTAAGGCCAACAGCTTCAAAGTCATGAATCCTCTTGGGTGAACCAGCCGGGATCTGAACCTGTCAATGGGAACTTACTCTGTGAATGCCATGCCAAAGACCTCAATGATGACATCACCCAGGCATGGGGGAATGGGATCGGGTCCGAGGATGGGGATGGGAAGGGGTCGGGCTGTAGGAGAGCCAGGAGATGGACCAGCTTTGGAGGGGTGCGGCCCCTCCAGAGCACTTTGAAGTCGTTGACGAGGGATTTGCAACTGTGTGATTCCAGCCATGAGGTTCTCTACACCCATTGGCTGCAGAAGCCACCAGGGCGGCTTATCTGATTTATTGGAGCTTAACGGTTGACTTTTTTATGTGTGTGTGTGTGCGTGTGTGGGAGGAGGATCCGGTCAAATAGGGAACGGGTCATGTCTCTACCAATCTACTGGTCTCAGTTAATTCAGACAGGACCCTAGGGTCTTACAGCGAAGGATCCTGAGATGCTGTCGAAGGTTCACCTCCAAAATCTTCCCAGATGAAATGCCCTTTTTTTTTTACAATGCTGGTTTGAGAAGTAGTGATGTAGCTGCATTAAAATCGACAGAGCTCTATTGATCTCACTGTGCAGACTTACTGTGCTTTATACTATGGGCAATCTGATCAAATTATTTACTGGCTAATACCACATTCTGCCTGTATTCAATTGGTAAGCGTACCACAAGTAATAGGACATGGATATGCTACCTTGAATTGCGGTGTTCTTGGAGAAGAAAACGCACACCGCAGTCCTGCCTAAGCTAAGGTTTCATACTTCCACTTCAAAGTTCCTCTAATGAGTGGAAAAACATTGCCGTCTCCTTCACGACATTAAAGAGCGCAGGTTTTGTTGCTTTGCTACATTTCACAAGCCTTTCCCTTTCAAATGTTAGCAACTCATTTGCACCTCCAGCACAAACAAATAGTGAAGTATTGCTTTTGTAGCAAGTACCAAACGCAGCATTTTGTTAACAATAAAATGTCGGTTTGTAAGAGCTCCAACAAAACATTTGTTTCTCATGTTGGCCAAGACAGTTTTTATGTCACAGAAATAAAAAGGAGACATGGTTGGATGGAAAAAACAAAAAAGACTGTATCAGTATCAGTATATAACCGTATAAGTGTGAGGAACTTGACAGACTAATATTACTACCTCAATTGTATTTAATTGTTGAATTTCTAAGGCTTTGTTCAGCGTGTTGTCATACTTTTTGGGTCATATGTCCATTTTGTTGTTGCTGTGTTGTTTGCAGTTTTTGGCCTCTATTAAAAGCATATCGAATTTGGGACGCCCTTGCTAGCCTCAGTAACAGATATGGAGAATCAATAAGAGCAATACAAGGATGTGACAGAACAGCCCTCTCTTCCCCTCCCTTTGCATCTAAAAGGGTGGCAGTGCGACAATGTTTTTTCTTTTCTTGAGATCCCACCCACAGCAGATCACATTATCTGTCCCATGGCAGTCAGCCCTTGATGACACCGAGGATAGAAAACTGCACACTGCCATGTATGTTGGATAAAAATTTTAAATTAAGTCACAAATTAAACTACAGTACAAGCCCTTTTAAATACAGCAGATTTGCTTTTGTTTTCATTTGGAACTATTTTGAGTGTGTCTCTATAAGTCTGAGTATTTTCTTTTTTATGATCCCAGTCACCTGAGCTTCCTTTAGCTCCCTCGTCGTCAGTACTGCTGCCATTTAGGGGTATACATGTAAAACTCTCCCTCGACTTGTTCCCAGGTGGTGGTTGAGCAAAGGAAACAAGGAGCGAGAAGAGAAAGAGAGAGAGAGATAGAGAGAGAGAGAGAGAGAGAGAGAGAGGGAAGCAGTTGGGTTTGTTCAGGTCCAATATGCATTGTGTCTGTTGGCTGGGCCAACATTGTTTGACGTTCCACTCCTAGTGCGTTTGTGGGCCTTTGAGGGCTTTATGGCTCGGTGCGACTCTGCCGCCAATAGGTTCCAGATGCTGCCGGTGTGGGAATCAGAGAACCAAGAGAAAGATGGGGAGACGGAGAAGAAGCATAACCAGGTGGGAGCTATCGCTGGCTGGGATGTTCTCCACGGATATCTAGACTGACATGTGTGTGTGTGTCTCTGTCTGTCTGTCTGTCTGTCTGTCTGTATGCCTGCCTCTGTGTGTGTGTGTGTGTGTGTGTGTGTGTGTGCGTGCGCTGTACTTGTCTTGCAAGCACAACTGAAAAAACATGGGTGGGGTGATATGTCATCAGTTATCTTATAGTAGAGAAGCAGGTAAGGAGAATCATTCAAGTATGTACACACACATACACAGTATTTTCTGTCTCTGTTTCACTACTGTGAGTAGCCCCTGTGCATACCCTCTGCCAAGGCACGGACTTCATGGTTCAAGCACTGCTGTTCAGCATATTTGCCGCTGGCACCGGTAAGGTCCAACATATGGCAACACTCTGAGTCTTCAGGCCCGGGCCTGGGGGCTTCGACCAGAACCTTCCAGCTCCACAGTGGCCTACTTTAAGGGAAAATCGTCAGCAAGCCCGGTTATGGTCCCAAACCACAAGCACTGATAAATGTCTGCATTTCTCTGCGTAATTATGTTAAATCCGGTGTCCCTTTTCCAAAATGGCCAGGCAGGAAACAACAGAATAGCTTAGAACAACAGTGGAGCTAACCGGTAAAACAGAAATGTTCCGAACAAGGCGATGTGGAAGTATGGTTTTGCTTTCATGACTGACAAAAAAAGAAAAGTTGTGGGGAGAGGTAGGGTTGAGGTCAGCGAATCTGCTTTTCATTTAAGGAAAAGGTAAAATATATTAGGGAAAAAATTGGCAACATTTGTTTCATTGGAGAAAACTGAGGACAACTATGGTTGGTGATGAGCAATAGTGTCGATATTACAGTGTACTATATTTGATTTAATAATGCCTGTTACAAGGAAGATATAGTGTATGTTTGTACTAAAGGGTTATTTTAATTTGTGTCTACGTTTAGGTCAAATTGTTCTTGTCAATACTCAATAAATAATCACTTTTGACAATGATTCTGCGATTGACAGAATATTTTTTAACCCCACACTGTTTTTAATGGTTTAATATAAATGTTAACTACTTCAGAATAAAAAAAAAATAGTATAATCAATTTATAACTAAACATATATTTCTGCCACATTTCTGTAATGTCATAGACAAATTATATGTTTTCAAGAAGGCGTGAAAAGACATCTTTTTCTAAGCTTAGCCGTTTCACCTCGCGTCTGCAAGGTGAACATGGTCCACCCCCACCTGTGCCTGATTGAAAGGGGTGAAAGCCCTGTTAACCTTCCCGTCCGGGCCACTTGCTTCGGCTGCCAATTTCCCGCCTCTCTGATTATTTCCAAGGTGGGTGACTCTCTTGTGCCACTGATAAGAACACAGCAGGGCAGTGGCAATAGGGTAAAACTGCAAGGGGAATAAAAAAACATCTATAAAAAGCTGTACAAATGTTGTTGTTGTTGTTTTTATTCCAAGGATAAGTACATTCTCCCCGCATTTCTCCAGTATGCACCAAGGCTATTACACTGATAGAATTTCTCTACTCTCTCAATCTGGCCCTGCATGCGTACGCAAGGGGCCACATTCTTAGCCACATCTCAAGCTAATTTACAAAGATCCCAAATTATTCTCTTATCTCTGGCTTTAAAGGTTCCAAGGTTGATTAACAAGGCACTGTCCTGTTTATCAGTTTGCGGCTGAGTGTGGAAAATAGCCGGCGATAAGTGCACAGACCATTTAACACTCTATTTCCCCTCATATTTGTCGGCAACCATCTGCTTAACTGATCTCCCTTCACTTTAATTAAAAGGGATTCCCGTCTTGTTGGGGTCATTACGTGCAGGCAGACGCCAGGAGAGGGGTTTGTGATGAGTTCAGCGTTCCCTCCGTCCCCGGGTTGCCAGAGGGCTTTTTTCATCCTCTCTATCGCCCTCGTCTGAGTTAACCCCTCCTGGCCTGTTACTGCAGCGTGTTTCACCTCGTGATCGCAGGAGAACGTGCTGGAGATGGAGGCTTTTCAAAGGAGCTGCGGTGTGCACCGATGCAACGGTTTCTCCGCACCAAGCAGCGAGCGCACATTCAGACGTTCAGTGCTCGGGGCTGTAATGGTTTGATTTGCCCAATGCTAGTTGGATCGATGTGGCTGTTTACAGTTTCTCCCTCTCTCATCCCTTTTGTCTTTTTTCTAATTTAGTGTTCCCAAACCATGGACAGGGGTCTGGGTCTGTCTGCTGTGCTTGCATCTTTGCCCTCCTCCCCGCTCTCCATCACTGTCCACCGCGGGGGGGGGGGGGGGGGGGGGGGGGGGGGGGGGGGGGGGGGGGGGGGGGGGGGGGGGGGGGGGGGGGGGG